>JAVQJF010119491.1:0-26410 GCA_036023855.1 Gadopsis marmoratus
GTAACTTTTCATACAGTCTTCTCTGTATATGGTCATGTGTGTGTGTGTGTGTGTGTGTGTGTGTGTGTGTGTGTGTGTGTGTGTGTGTGTGTGTGTGTTCTCTCTCTCTCAGACAGTCTTTTGATCCGTTGCCTCAGGGGCTGTTGATGCAGATGCTGAGTCCTCCTGGGTCTTGTCTAATCCCTGGCTGTAGCCTCGGTCACCTGACTGCACGCCGTCTTTCACCGTGATGGCGGTGTTGGAATAGGTCGCGTCTATACTCTCATATGGCTCTGATGTCCACTGAGGAGGAGAGGAAGAGAGACGAGGCACATTAGAGCAATGTTCTTTGTTTATAGCGGTACTTTTCTCTACTTACACTATTCTGCATTAGCCAGTAGGATTTTGGATTGGATTGCTGATTGATACTTTTACCGTACTGGCTTTTAAAAACTCACTTACCCTCTCTGTTTTCTAACAAATGTCACTGTTCAAATTGTCAGACGATGGCTATGAATGAGACACAGGTGCCATGTGACATGTCTGAAGAGGTAGTTTTGTAAGGTAAGGGAGCCGGTGGGGGCCTTAAATGTACATTTAGAATTTAAATCTAAAGACAATTCTTATCAATATTCAATGTAAGCTGGATGTTACAGTGCATTCCTGTTTATAAAGAGGCAGGGACTTTGCATGTCTACCTGCGTGGCCCTGCTGCTGGACCTGTGTGAGGGCCCCATGGCGATGTTGACGCTGGACGAGGACTGTGTATCGGTTGTGTTGCCGCCTTCAGCAGCAGACAGTCCAGAGATCACCAGGCCACTGGAGAAACTACGCTTCCCAAACAGCAGGCTGAGAGTGGACGAGGACGAGGAGACCTGGGGAACGGCACACAGAGGAAGAAAATGCATGTAGTAGTGTACAAGATGGTGCAAAACACAACTATGCTCATGCACAAACAATTACCAGAGACGGCAGGCTGCGGCTATGGATAACTTGTAGTCAGTAACGCACTATAATCACATGCTTTGGCCATCAGCTGTGAAGTTATTTCTTGCATGTGTTTTTATGATAATGAGAAGGATGAAACTCTGATCCTTGGCATCAACTGCTGTGATATTTCAGGGGTTTTAATGTTAAACATGACACCAATTAAATATACAGAAGTGCTGCTGAAGGACATCCTCTTACAAGTTGAGGCCATTTTCCGACTCCTCCTCTTGTTCCAGAGGCAGTTTTTCACTCCCTTTTTTATTCTTCATAATCACTCATGTCTCAGACAGGCACTCCATTCATACTTATATGTTCTATACATAAGTATAGGAGGGTTTTAACAAAAAAAATACACAGTAATCAAGGCTGGTTTCCCCGAAATATACTTGTATTTGAATGTTGCATATAGTGTTTTCACTTTATATGAATATTATCATTTGAATGTGGTGCCTGAAGTCTTTATATATTTGTTCTCTGTTTTAGATCATTTCTAAGATGTTTTTTGTGTTTCAAAGACATGTAGTATGACCAAACCTTTTGATAACTGAGTCATTGTGACAATATTGACGTGGCTTGGTCATCACCGGGGTTGAGGCTGCAGTTTGTATTATAAGTCAATTATTAAAAAAATTTAAGAAAAGGGTTTTCTTGAATCTTGAAAGTTGTCCGTTTTGAGCTCTTCACCTGTCACCCGTGTGCTGTAGTGTGTTGGCCAACAGAAAGTGTGTATGTACCTGGCTGGAGCGCTGCTGATGCTGAGCTGCCTGGAGCTGCGAGCTGATCCCACCTGCTCCTGAAAGACGAGGGACCTGAAGAGAGAGAAACGTCCTCTTATCGTTTCATTCTCTTAGTAAAGGCACACTGAAGCGTTACAAATGAGCGAGGTAGGCTGCTTAACATTGTGTGTGTATGTGTGTGTGTGTATACCTGGGAGAATATAGAGGCTATGGACGTGTTAAAGGACAGCTGACTGTTGGACAGACGCTGGACAAGCCCGTGGGTGGAGCCTGAGTCCAGGATGGGCCCTGATTGGCTGCTGACGGGGGGACGCTGACTCTGAGGCTGCACTGACCGACTGCGGTACTCTCTCCTGGCTGCAGAAACACACAGAAACATATACATCTATAATTTAATCAAAAAATGAAAACCATACTAATAACATAACCTAACTGAACTAACATGTTGTGTGATTTTGTACAACCAAATAAATCACGTGAGGAAGAATGTGTAAATTACATCGTCACGATTTAAAGGTAAATTAAAATGGAAAAATATTCAACCGAATAAAAACACCCAAAATTATAACACTTGCTTATATTGTAGTATCTGTTAGTGTGTGTGTGTGTGTGTTAGGCCACTCAAGCTGTGGGAACCAAAAGCTGCTCTATTTTATTAACAAGACCTGATTTAGGATTACGGTTTGAATTAGTTTCTGGTTAAGGTTACAGTAAGGGATCCCACACACATGTGTTGTGGTGTCTGTGGCTGTGTGTCGTTCTGGCTCTGTGCTGGTAGAGGCTCAGGCTGTTGGATGTGACGGAGGACGGCCGGTTCTGGCTCAGCGAGGACGAACCACCGGCACCGCAGTCCACATCCTCCATGTTCACACCACTGTTACAGCTGGTCAGGTTATCCTTACGCACCCTGCAGAACACACACACACAGCTCGGAATTATTTATTCATGTCCGCATCAGTGCAAGGGACACAAACTGGCAAAGGACCATCAAACATTTAGGAAGCCTTGACTATTTCAGCTGGTTACGCACACACACAAACACACATAAACCTAAAAGAGGGAGAGTTGTTACGTAACTGTGCTAGCGTATGTGACACACACAAGTGCAGTCTTCCTCTTAAATTATTTAAACGTGTGAGACACGGTCAGTCTCCTTGGCTCCTTGGCTACTTAGTGAAATTAAGACAACACCTTTAACTCGAGGCTCGATGAAACAAGATTAACAATCTAATCTAATCTGAAAGGGAAACTCAAGCCCCCTAAGAAGCTTAGAATCACACACACAAACACACATTCACACATCTCATTAGCTGACCTTCAGAGGTAAATGCAGAGCCTACAGGATAAGCTAAGCGGGAGGTAATGTGTAAAAGAGAGATTGCGAAAGAAAGGGAGGACAGAGGGAGAGATGGAAAGTGAGGGAAGGATGTAGAGCCAGAGGAAGAGTGGGAACTCTGCAACCCAGCCCTCTCTTTCTCTTGAAATGCACACTCCCTATGTCCCTGTACATGTATTTAAAACTACATTGAGGAGGCGGGGGGGGTCTCTCCCCAGCACTGACTTCCATTAGGCCAATATCTGTAAATCCACAGAGAAGCCCTCACTCAGCAGGCAGCCGGAGCATTGCACTGCGGTTTGCGCCTCATCCAGAGTGATTTACACCAAGTACATCCAGCTGGATAAGTGAACATTATGAAGTTACCATCACCTCATGTGTCAGCTTTTTTTCCCCTTGCACATCATCTTAAGCCTAATATTGTCTTTGGGGTCCTGGAGAATCTGGTCCCTCTTTAACAGCTCAAAAAAAACCCACACTTAGTATTGTTCAATGAGCTAAACTACTGTACGTTACACTGTGCTGGAGGATGCTGCAGGTAATCAACCTAATACAGCAAGTGTTTGCAATAGTTATTAAGCGACTCCAAAATTTTACCGTCCCACATGAAGTTATATTTTGTCTACACCACGATAGATCTTAGCTGCATAAGATGAAGGATATTCTGAGCAATAAATGCAATTGATTATGTGTGGCCTCTGAGGCTAGAGAAATGAGCTCCCTAAATAATGGCAAATAAACTGAGCCTCTTGTACAGACTATACCGTCTTATTCAAGGATCCTTAGAGAGCAGCAGTCATCGTCTTTTTACCCACCAGACTGAACTAAAAAGAAAATATGAGGGAGTGTTTCTTTCTATCTTTAGCATGTGAAGAATGTTAATTGAAGAGCACAGTCACACGGAGAGCTGGGGGGCCTGAGGAGGCAAGGAGGAAAAGACTGCACTCTTGACTGAGCTGGGAAAATACGTTTTTTAAATATGCAGAAATTACAATTTATTCTAAACTGACCGTAACCATTTCGAGCAGAGCCAGGAACGAATGGCATCCAGGCTTAAAACCCCTCCTCCAATGCTGCGGAGCGTACGGTGTGTTCCTGCGTATGATGTTGTTAGTGGTGACACATACCTAGAAAATTCACAAAATAAATGTCAGCAACACGGGGCGCCTGCAGACAGGCAAAACTGCCTAAATGCCTCAATCAGAATGCATGCAGCAACAACACAAGAGACATTTTCATTAATGCAAACTTTAAATTCAAAACTAAAACCGTGTGATGTTGGTGCCCTCCTCTACCCATCTGCACAACATGGCAGTATAGCTGTGAAAGACACATACATGGGGTAGCCCAGCGGCTGGTCACAGGACGAGTTGACCATGTTCCTCAGCGCTTGCTTTGAGTTCTGGATGCTGCCACGTTCTGGGTTTCTGTTCCGTAAAAACACCAACTCTTGTTGCTGGCCGGCCCATAGACCTCGCACACACTCCTTATTGATCTACACAGAGAGAGAGAGAGAGAGAGAGAGAGAGAGATAACAGAGGAGACTGTTACTTTTTAAAGGACTATTAAATAATTTATGTTTTATCATTCTCCACTGACATTGCCTGGTCTCTGGCACAGTATATGATAGCATGTACAAAACTCCCAAGTCTAATAAAGTTATCTAATTAGAACAGAGATTCAATTATGTATATATAATACATATACTGTATTAGCCTGGTTCTGTCTGAATGTGACAAAAACTGCCTATAGCCTGGCTAGCTGTTTCAAGTCTTTGTGCTAACTTAAGTTAGCTGGCTACTGGCAGTATAGCTTCATATTTATGGAGAGACATGAGAGTGGTATCGATGTTCTCATCTAACTCTTGGCAAGAAAGCAAATAAGTGTATGTCAAACTATTCCTTTAACAGCATCCTTCTAATATTGAACAGTTTAAAGTTTAAGTGCTGAGAGTTAAGTGGAAATTTGAGCACTTAAAGTAACTGCAGAGTCAACCCTGTTGTGGTCATTTTGTGCAATGGGTTGATAAAAACTTTGATACGAAATTCAAAATTGCTAGCCTGCACTTTTCAGCTACACGCTGCTCATTCAATTCTTGTTCTGCTTGTATCCAGATATATTCCGTTGAGATGGGTTGCAGTTCACATCAGAACGCATCCGAACAAGATCTCAGGTGACCACTTGTGATAATATTTCACTTTTCTGTTCAGGTTTGAGTAGATGAAACCGCAAACTCCCGAACAAAAGGACACATTGGTGCTCAGCCACATGGATGGCAAAGTGACTGTGCTGGTTGTCTGGTTACACACCTCTAGGATGAGCTTCTGAAACCTCGTCCACGTTGGTACAGGCAGGAGGTGTGTCACACTATATGCACCCTACGAAGCTGACTAGACAGACCTCAGGGGCAGTCAGAGGCACATGTGCATTTAAACTACGCCAAACGTGCGCTCTCTGGCATCTGGCAATTTACTTTCAAACATTCTCTGTGTCTGCGCTAAAACTGCAGCCTGAAAATCTTAAATACTTCTCGCACATACAAACCCCCTATTTCCACCGACACTCTCAGCCCTCTCACCTTGATGACCTTGAAGCTGAGGTGCCGCTTGTACAGCATGATGATCTTATACTCGTCCGTGCCGTCGTCGATCATGTGCCTCAGCGTGAGCAGCGTGTCGCGGCTGGAAAGCACCGCCTTGCGCCAAGCAGGGTCACTCTCGTGGCAGATGACCAGGCTGCTGCGGTAGTTTGTGATGGCCTCGTACAAGATAGATGCCTCCTCTGTCTCCTCCAGGCAGGTGAAGTGATCCTGAAAGGGCGTGAAAGGCATAACTCAGATTTCGGAAAAATGTCTACTCCAGGGACGAGACCATGGCCATCACGAAGATATCATTTGATCATTTGCACAAATGTCTGTGTTTTTACAGAAGAGTAGAATTGGTAAAAAAAAAAGTTCTTTGAAGCTGCATTGACCTTTAATTTGGAAAGACAAAAAGATGTCTCTGAGCAAGAGAAGATGAATCAACACAAAGACCATTTGAAAGCACGTTACCTGATGCAGTTTGAGGCTCATTCTGACTGCTGGAGCAACCACCTTCTGCAGGAGGTCCAGATCAGCAAAAACCCACTCGTCTTTGGTGGCGATGCGGAAGTCGCCTTTAAACAGGGTGTTGAAACCGTACAGAAATGATTCCAGACTTTGTGGTGGAAGTTAGGAAAAGGGGAAAAAAAGAGGGATGAAAAGATAGCGAAAGAGTCTTTTTTTGTTATAGATATATTTTGTTAGTATTTTTTAGAATTCAAACCACACAAAGACAAAAAGTCATGAGTGCAGTGACAGATATCTGTGCATGGGTAAAGATTTAGCTGCTCATGCCCCCTTCTGGTGTGTCTGTCAAACTGCATGTAAATATCTACTGTTACTGATTTTCAGCACCTTTGCAACCAGCAAATTATGTGTAATTTTTGCATTTCTATAAATAACCTAAAGAGGACATCCAAACTATTTCTGTATGCAATTCCTACATGAAAAAAAACACACATTATGCTAGATTACAATTTTTAGATGAACTGACTGTGAGAAGTATTACATTTTCAGTGGTATAATTTCTTGCTTTGTTTGGCCAGTTTTAATGATTCATTATTCATTAATAAGTTAATAAATAAAGTCAAGTTACGTTAAGTGATTTTTTTTATGAATCCAAAAATCACAAATTTGTTTCAGAGGGCTTTACAGTTTGTACAACGTCAAGGGAAAATGTTTCTTTTGTGATCTGCTGAAGAAAGAAATTGTCTTCCCAAAAGACACTTAATAAATGAAAAACGCTTGTAAACACACTACCTAACTAGAAAAATCACAGTCAGAAACAAGAGATCCAAACATACCCCACTCCCAGGAAGAACTGCTCATGAATAGGTTTAACTGATGAGGGAAATCAATATTTGCAACAATTGCTTACTAGAATACATTAGTCCATAGTAAGAGTTCAACACATGAGTCAGATAAAATCATAATGCCTATTCGAATAGCTGTTCAAAAATGTCAAATGGCGTCCCCATTAAAGGCGATTCATGAATCTACTTGTGCTTCTGCTCTTTGGCTTGAACAAGGTTTACCTGTTGGACATGTTGTGCGATGCCGTGCCGAGGGACCTCCTCCCCAAGACGGAGAGAGCGTAACAGAGAGTCACCAAGGCAGAGTCTTCATCACTGTCCACAGGCTGCACACAAATACAGACACAGTAAAGCTGTTGTATCGTTAGGTTTAAAACTGTTGGTTAGACACAACAAGTCATTTGAATGTGTCAGAAAGGGCTCTGAGAAAATCTGAAGGGCGTTTCTAACTATTTTCTGACATTTCAAAGACTAAACACTTACTCGCTAATTAAAATAATTCTTAGCTGCGGGCATGATAAACAGCAACAGGAAATGGGGTTTAATAGAGTAAACTTTACGTGATGTACCGTCTCCATCTTCCCAGCGCAGTACTGGATCCACTCCAGGTAGACGTTGCAGAAGCTGGCGCGCGTCACCCCCTGCAGGCAGTGCACGTAGTCTTCGTCGATCTTCACGCTAAAGACCTGCGGGTCGCGCTCAATGTGGTGCCACTTGGTGTAGGACTGCAGCGCCTCCTGGATGGATGCATCCTTCAGCCACGTGGACAGCTTGGGAGAGTGGACCAGGTAGTACATAACACTCTGAGAGGAGAGGGGGAGGAAGGGTGGGAAGAAGAGGGAGGGGTTGTGGGAATTGTGAAGGGGGACCATCAGGCAAGAGCAAAACGATAAAAGAAATGGGCATTTGTATGTGGCTGTGTGTTATAGCTGCTGACCACATGTGGAGTCACTATTGGCAGGTGGCCATTTGTAGTTATGATTAATGCATTAGATGCTAGTTTATCTGCCAATCAAACAGTTTAACCTTTTGGCAGGTAAATCTTTAAGAGCCAACTGGAATATTCCATTTTCAGTCCGCCAATGAGGAGAGGGTGATTGAATATGTCAAAAGTTGATGCCCTCATTAAAGCTGCACTAGGTACCTTTCCATACCATTGACTCTTCATATCAGTTTCATAAATATATCAGCTTAAATGCACAGCAGGTCACATGTAGCATGCTCAGCTGATGTGCTTAAAACCAGAAGAAACTGCCAAACTGAAAGACATGTACTCTACAGTAATAATAGTGAGTCCGGGACCAGATGTTTCCACCTCCCAATGACCTCAATTCAGCCCACTTCTTTGAGCTACGCTGAAAAGAGTGGGGTATTTTTACAATACAGTCTGGCCTTGAGTAGCTTTAATCAAATTAATATTGAACTATATTAACACTAGTGTGTGTACTCTTCTGCTACCAACAACTGCAGCCATCTAAAATACCCAAATATGCAGAGCTTGATGATATGGACACATAAATGCCCAGTGCGCTGTATATCACAATACCTGTTTCAGTTGTAAAAATGAGATGTCCCGTCATCAATTAACACCGGACATACTGGCATAATCGTGGGAAGATATACTAGTTAAGAATCTGTTCTCTTGCATGCTGTTAACTTTAACCACATTCCAACAATAATGTAAAAGCATGTACAACCATACTCCTGTAAAGTGCACATACATGAAGAGACACACAAATGAAAACAAACCTTCAGGTAGTAGGTGATGAGTAGCTTCCGAAGATCGTACACTTGCAACATCGTGGCGGCATTGTTCTCGCTGATGCTGTAACCCTCCAGCAGGTACTTGGTGGCCATCACCTCCCAGGCCAGCCAGCGCAGGTTGAAGGCCGCATTGCACGACAGCATGTGGGGCAAGTGACCCGGCTCGCAGCAGCAGCACGCATCATCTTCCTCCACTCCCTCTGTGATGGCCTCCACTTCTCGCTGCTGGCAGTATGTACCTGGGATAGAGAAAGACGGAGGTGGTCAGTCATTTAGCCTGTCATCCATTCAGGTAGGTATGAAGGAGGTAGGGATGGTCAAACTGTACCTCTGAACTCCAGGCCCCTCAGCTGGAAAGTGACCAACCCGTTGCCGATCTCGATGAGGTGGACCAGGGCGTTGAGGTAGTCAGAAGCCAGAATGAAACAGTCTCCAGCACTGTAGTTGCCCCATCGGCCCAGCATGAGGTCGCCACATAGTGAATGCTGCAGCGAGCGAGTCAGGTACTCGTAAAAGATGGAGTTCAGGTTGCTGTCATCACACCCTGAGAAAAAAGGACAGCGGGAAAGCGTACGGTCACATGTCCACGATATCCAGCAAACAAATGATAACTTATTCTAGAGCTTCACAAGTAATCTTTCATATATGACTTAGAGAGGACAGGACATTTAACAAGCATGCAGCCTGTAATGGATGTATGTGAACTCACCTGTCTCCTTGTCCACTTGGGACACCAGCCTGCTGTTAGAGTTGTCAATACGCTTTGTGCTGCAAGAGACGAGCGACAAAAAGCCCCAGTAAAAACCAGGATTTCAAAAGGTACAATTTATGCAATGGTGACAAAGTGACAAGTGTTTGTCATGTAAAATAGGGCGAATAAAATGTTGCAGCTGATGGGACAAGAGTTTACACATTATTATGTGTCAATCAGGCGAAACCTATTTTAAAATCTAAAACCCAAAACAGTTTGAAAACAGCTGATACAGACTATGAATCTACTAATTGCAGCATTGAAAGCACTGATCAAGAACCTGTCCTCTTGAATATCTAAAACTGTATCCATTCAGTGCAGTCTACAGGTCACTCTAGCTGTAAATGAACACCACCACAGCCAGCCTAAATATTTTAAAACTAAACTATTCTGTTGTCCGTGTTGTTAATTTGTTGCTGTCATGTTGTCTCGGTGTTTGGCTGAGGTTCACATTCGCAACCTGCACGACAACGGCCTGAAACACCAAGATCTGACGAGTTTCAGTTCAAATAGAGACAACACTGTCTAAATATAATCACAGGCTGCTCCACTGAAGCTACAAACAAAAGCTGTGGGAGCATTTTTGGAGTGCTTTCAGGGAGCCGAAGTACAAACCGTCTCTCACGTCTATAAGTAAGAGGGAACACAGGGGCTAGGTTGTGTGAGGGTGAACGAGACAGAGAGCGCGAGAGGAGTAGGGTGTCTGTCGGGATTGATTTGTCCTTCAGTAGATTAAAAAACAGATAGAAAAATACACACTCACAATCTCGATGTTATTGTTACTATTCAAAAATCCATATGAAAGAAGTCATTAGTCAATTTCTCAACAGCTGGGCACGAGTTTTTTGTAAACATTACTCAAACAGGATGAAATAGTGCATTTGTTTGGGACTATTTTCAGAGGAGAACTTTTGGAGGATACATGGTGCACTAGTGATTATTTACAGCAGCAGGATGGCGCCTGTGGCATTGATTTGAAATAAACTACAGTGCCAACGTTCATAGTTCATAGTCATGAAGGAGCATGTCACCCAGAGCAGCAGCGTGGCTCATGGATGTGTTTTTAATGGCTTTTGGACAACACTGGAGGTCTATGGCACAGAGGAATAAGCTTCATCAGGCTGACTAACAACACAATTAGCTCATTGCATTATTGGTTTTAGCGTTTTGAATATTTGAATATTTCTTTAAGTAGCAGCTTTTCAAGATTTCCTCAATCTGCACGCACAATGCGAGCAGGTTGTTTGGGAAACTCACTCACTCACTCACTCACTCCGTTGGGGGCCTTACTTGTAGTTTCGCTCCCAGAACTTGATGGGACGCGGATACGAGGAAATGAAGATGGCGCTGCCCAGAAAGGGAGCCAGAGGGGTGTAGAAGATGGTGGTGAGCAGAGTCTGGAGCAGCAGCATGGCCGAGTCTGGACACACACGCGCACCAGTCAAGGAAAGAAAAGCAGGTACCGATGCACTCTCACACACAGATTCAAACACAGGTCTTAGAGGAAGGATACGAGGCACAGCAAACGGCTGAGCAAAGGCATGGAAAGCGCTGCCCCAGGCGATCTGCCAGGGAGCGATGTAAACCAGGATGAAATGGAGCTTCAGCAGCAGCTCACGCATCTGGACAGAAACAGAAACAACACGCAGTCACTTCCCCAAGAACAGTCCTCAACAGCACTGTAATAGAGGGATACAGTGATACGTATCACATTCCTCCACATCACTATAAATGTTAATAAGCTCTCTGTGGTCATCTGCTGGCATATTAAATGGTTTTATTCCACCGTATATGTAACTGGAACATACGAACAAAACACAAAACAAAAGGCAGGTCAGTTGAAAACATCATATTTAAAATAACCTTTCAGTTTGGTGTAAAAATCACTGTGACAGCCAGCAGTTTTCATTGTTAATCCTTTTTTAAAGGGGTCCCCCTCAGTGATTCGGTATTGCACTTCCATAAAGTGGAGGTAGTCAACAGGGACAGAAAACAAATGAAGCCGCAGAGGTCGAGACATCCTTACGTCTAGTCCCTAGATTGGGTTAAATGCTGGATCCTACAATTCCCACAGTGCAGCGGGATAGCATCTTTTAGTTAAGACCCTCCCTGACTGGTACATGCCCAACTCTTTCAAACTCCACACCTCTAGTTTGTAACGCAAACCTTCTGTTGTATAATCTCATGCCAGAGCCGAGATAACCATAATCGCTATGATGTCATCAGGGTTATTTTCTCTGACGTGCCAAAGCTCCTCCAGAGCCACAGAAGACATGACACAACAGAGGCAGAGTAGTCCTCTGCATGATGAGTAAACGCACCTGTGTGTGTGTGTGTAAAATCTGTCTGCCTGTTTGCTGGAGTGTTTGTATCTGAGTGTTTGCCCTCATGTCCTTTTCTTTCTCTGTGAACTTTGTTAGTTTGCGTCTATTTCTGAGTGTCTGTTGGCCTCTGCGTTATCATTGTGTGTTTCTGAATGCATCTATCTTTGAGACAATCTTTCTATCTTCTTTCTATGCACAGTAGTGTATTCTCACACACACACACACGCACACACACACACTGTCTTTAGATATCATCAAACCCTGTTTTCTCACCTTGTGGAAAACAATAGACATGATGAAGAAGTCCAGAAGGAAGCTCTCGGAGGCGTGCGGACAGTCGAAGTGGAAAAAGACAAGTGTGAAGAGCAACGTGAGGAACTGGAAACTGGGGTCGCAGAAGGATGAACGCAGGAGTTTCAGTCCAGCAACTGTCGTCAGGAGAACGTCACAGCTGGAGGCGGCACAAACAAGAGTTTAGACAACAGATTCGACAGGTGGAACCACTACACACACTCACACGTGGACAAGCAGCTATCTAAAAATTCTATGTGCGTATGTGGCTCCACACTCACTGGATTCCCAGCTTCTTGCGGTGACTGAGGGCGAAGCCGTCATTAGTGAGCGCGCTCAGCACGATGGCAGGGTACACCACGTACTTCTCAAAGCACAAGAGCCCCACGTACAGTCGCTCGAACCACATCAGCACAGCGTCCTCTGTAACACAAGCAAGAATAACAAAATAGCAAAAAGCACTGCTTTCTAGGGCACAAACTTTCTACATGCATGTTTATTTTTAATGTTATTTAATCACTATTCAGTAAGGGGAAGTCACACTTGTTTGTCTCTCAAAGGCTAACATTTCAGTGGGGTTTGAAATTTAGAATTTTGGCCAAACGGTGAGTGCATTTCATCAGTTGATGGTAAATCTTAATAGCTATAACTTGGTGGTCGTTATTCACAAATAGGATTTAATACTCTCCAACCAGACTAAGCATGTACAGCCACGCTAGCGGCTATGTGAGGCTCTACTTAGGCACGCTGGGGCTTTGAGCTAAAGTCTAACATCAGCATGCTACTGTAACATGCTCACAATGACAACGCTGTTATTATTTTCCGGCGTTCACCATCTTAGTTTAGCGTGTTAGCATGCTTACATAGGTAATTAACTGATGGGAATGTCATTTGTACAGTATGGCCTTGGTGTGTGTGTGTGTGTGTGTGGGCGCTCTGATAGCTTTCTAGTTGATCCAGGAGTTTATACACTTAACTGTTAACAGGCAACTGTATTGTTAACAGGACTATACACAGTAAGCGTGCTGACCTCTAGGTTCAAACTGGTGGTACTCCTTGGTCTTGAGGACAGGATGGGAGATCCACAACCAAGGGTGATGCTTCCTCAGCTGGGGGATTAGGTAGTGCGTTACAAACCCCACCGTCCCCGCCAGAGCGTACAGCACGATGGTCACAAAGGGCTGGAAACAAGTTGGTGCATCATGAAAGAAGACAAGATGGAAATTAATGATTAGAAAAAAACACACAGGTCAAAAGTAAGAGGCAGCGAGTAGAAAGAAGAAAAACAATCAAGAATCTCACCTTGAGAGACAGAAACACAGTACTCGCAGTGATGGCGAAGGTTAGGATGTAGGCAACAGAGCACACGACCACATCCGACAGCAGAATCTCCTTCTGCGGAGCACAAGAGGGAGCGAGGGCTGCAATCATTAATAAATAATGAATGAAAACCCATTCATTTGTCAGACACCTTTAGGTGTGTGAGTATTTCTGTCTTCTGTTTCTGAGCCCTTCGGTTTTTGGAGATCAGAGAATCGGAAGCTTAAGAAGAGTCAAGAGCTTCACAATCCCTACTAGTACAGTAAAAGGCTTGTTTTCGCCGATGCATTATTCCCTGTATTCACACACAACGGTCGACAGCAAACACTGTTTGTATTATCTCGCTCGCAACACTGAGTTTAAGAATGAATTCCACAACAAATGTGTATTGATTTTCTGATGATAATTATTGTGAGCTGACATGAGCTTCAGCTAAGGCTCAGAGGGGTGAGATGAACATTGGGAAAGACAGCCAAATTATCCGATGGCTGATAATAAGCTGCGTCATTACTCGTTATCTTCCACTAACAACATTACTGCTGAAACCAAACTACATTACATGTGTTTCGTTCTGTATATTCATCTTTAGTCACCATGGAGTTCTGCAGTTTCTCAGGCAGTGGGTCTTTACTCTCCGTGTCTTCCTCCTCCTCTTCCTCGCTCTCCACCAAAGCAGGCATCATCTTCGACTTGATCAGAGATCTGTGAGTGAAAATGTTACACGTGTAGGACGAAAGGATCTTTTTCCCCCCACGCACCTCTCTAATCTTTAATCTAAATATTATTACAGATTATTAAGTGTGTCTGCATGCAAACATACACACACACACTGATACTCACAGTAGTATGGAGGGGTCACTGCTCTGTCGGCTGAGGTGGTAGGAGAAGACCACCAACAGGCCGCAGAAACCAGAGAACAGAGCTGGGGTGTGCTGCTCGTCCCACGGCTCCTGTGAAAACACGCACCATCATGCACCTTTAAAGCCAGAGTCGGCTGCTTTCAGATCTTCGCAGTTTAAAAGCTTCTTCCCCGCAGCTGCAATCCTGTAGTCACTTTTGAAGGATGACTAGCAACACTTTGCAGCTTGCTGCAGCTCTACTTGGTTCCATCAGTGAAACTGCCTGGCTGCACGCTATTTATAATCGAACGCCCCGTCTTCTTCTAATCCTACAACCAGGAGGATGAACACAAATTCATTTCAAAACTCTGAGGAAAAAAGGAGAGGAGAAAGGGCTACATTCACATCTCCTACCTAAGCTCCTTTTTGTTTTATATCCAGTTAATTTCTACCTTGAGAGCTCCGAAGCAGAAACCGTAGAGCAGAGACAAAGCGACCAGACTGCGTAGGATGCTGTAGATTGCGGCGATGAGACTCGTAGCAGCTGAGACACACAGATTAGACAATTAAACAATGAGAAACAAAGCCGAGCATGTACCGTAGTCTTAGCTTTATGACTTGTAAATCACCAAGAAGATTAATCTTTTCATACATACACACACAATCTTCTGCTAAAGTAAGAACCGTTTTGAACATTTCTCATGAATGCTGCTGGAGAAAGGTGATGTCGCTTATTTCCATGCACCAATCAGAAAAGAGCGACACTTGAATCAGAGTCTGACGACAGTTGCTTGATTGTTTTGTCAATCAAATCTGATCAAACCACACCCACACAGTCCCGGTGAAGCAGGTTAGGTGAGTGTTGTTAAACTCTTAATAAATAATAGCTAAAGATGTTGTTTTTTTTGCTTTTTTAACTTTGGCCATGAATATTTAATGTTTAATGTAATGCAGAGAAATACTTAAGATTTCAAACCAGAGCAACAAATCCACAAGTGCATCCTGAAGTGACAGTTTACAGTAAAAACACAACAATTAAAATTAACATCCATCTAGTGTCTGGATTCATGAACACAAGCACTACTGAAGTCAAAAGATTAGAATGCGCTTTACCAACCTGTCCCTCCAAAAAGGTGCATGTCAATCTGCTCCAGCAGGTAGATGGTGAAGGTGTTGATCTGAGGGAAAAGGCCCACCAGGAAGGTGATTGGGAAGCAGTAGGTAAAACCTGTTTTGTGCATTAAAAATAAGACACTTGTTAGTATCTCTCATGGACAAATTATTGTTTTGAAAGGGGGAAAGAAATAATCAAAAATAGGTGCTGTGTAATAGCATCTGCAGGACTGTATGTGTGTGTGTCACTGTGCATTTGATTGAGTGTCTCTCCTGGTACATTTGTCCCTACCCACTAGCAGGTCTCGTATGAAGTGCAGTGCGTCATGGCAGACGATGGTGACGCCGTACAGGGTGGAGATGGGCAGGTCCTTCATCCTCAGCAACTGCTCCAGCAGCCAGATCAGAGCACAGAAGATGCAGAAGTAGGCCGCTCGGCTGTAGGCCACCAGCTGGTTGTGACCCTGGAGACACAAACACACACAAGTTAAGGTTCACCCTGAATTCTGCACTTCTATGTGTTTTCACAGTAACATGACACAACTAAGAGGGCTACAAAGAGGTCATATCCTCTGTAGCCACATTACTGGTGCATCAGTCAAAGCACGGCAAAAATATTAATAAACTGTTTTGAAATTGTTTTCAAATCCATGACATAATGGATGTACGCATGTAAGTTTCCCTAATATTGGTTATTGTGCAACCTAAGATGAGATTTTTCTAAGATTTCTTTGGTTTGTTTGTCTTTACTGTGTAATATGTCCTCAGTAACAAAGTAACATTAAACTCACGTGTGTTGGCGAGGCTGCATCTGGTTGAACACTCTGGAAAACAGAACCACAGAAGCCAATATTGAATCACCATTTAAACATGAACCTGAGCACAGTTTAAAAGAACAGCATCGTTACTACCGAGTTCAACAGAGAGGAAGTGAGCGGGAGCAATTGGGTCACCATGGCAACACATTCTGAGCTCACGCATCATTCAGTCCCCAGTGCAAGTTGGTTTTAGTAGTGAAATGTTTTTCCATCAAATCATCACAGAATGTTGAAAACCCAGTTGCTTTGGTAGTTTGTTCCAACAGTAAAGACTTCATGCTTTGGTCAAACGACATGGCTTGTTATTCAGGCTGAACACAGGTTAAGTTTAGGTCTTATCCACTGCTTTCCACAGATTATTTTTTTTTTTTTTACCTTCAGTAGGGAATACTGGCAGCTGGCGATGACCAGGCAGAACTGGAAGACCCAGAAGTCTTTGAAGCAGCCGTGGTTGAGAAGCACAAAACCCAGGAAGGAAACCAGGAAGGCCATGAAGACTGCAACTAAGTTCTCCAGAACATCCTGGTTTCTATACAGCAACAGCACATAGGAAGGCATATACAGGTTACAGCAGTGCGTTCAGTAGCTTGTTAGGCATACAGTATATCCTTGCTCATGATGATGAAGAGCTTTCCTGCGCAATACTGATGCTCATTTGTTGCTGTATTTAAAGGGGCACACAGAATTGCTGCTCAACTGATGATACATTTGAAAAGGCATGATGATGATTGATCAAGCTGGAAAAAATGACACAAAAAAAGACTAAAATAAGCAGAATTGAAGTGATATTGATGGAAGAGATAGCATTGTAAGATTTAAAGATATCCAGTGACAGTGGGTGAAATCAGAATGTGGATGAGCACATGTCATGGTGTAAAATGTAAAACAATGCAGCGTTTTTATTAATTAGTCTCACAGAGAAAAGCATCTACAAAAATATACCAACGTGTGTGAATTTCCCAGCTGGATAATGTGTAATATTTCTATTTCTAGACTTCCAAATGTGTGGGCACAACAGCGGAAAGAGTTTTCAGGCAGGTTTCTTGTGTATTACCTGTCCAAAAGGGCAAGCAGAGTGAGTCGGTCATATAAAATGTTGATCCACTTCCCAGGAAACAGTTTGAGTTTGTAATAAATCTTCCTAGTCGGTTTCTCCTGAGTGGAAGTTTCTGACGACTCATCCAAAGAGTCCTCCTCCTGACACACACAAACACAAATCATTTGTACCCACGCAAATCCAACTGCAATTACACAGGAAACAAAAGGAGTCTGATGTTTTATATCTCCATGATTTCCCATGTCGGATAATTCAAAACACACAGTCAGGATCATTATTAAGCCCCCCCCACACACACACAGAGTGGTGCATTAATGATTCAGCAGAGAGTCTGTGTTGTTTCAGCTTCAACAACTGATCCAGTCAGCTTATGTTCCCCCCTGCATCCAGCAGTGATGAAGACTAAATCAGGACTAATCATTTGGCTCCTGTTTTAAACAGCAGCAATGACTCATATCTTCTATCTTTCTGTCATACAGTCTGACAGAGAGAAAACACTAATTCGATTTACCAGGTGGTTGATTATCATTTATGTCACCCTCTGGGGACATAATCAACTCTGTAGAGCGGAAATGCAAACTGAAAAAGAAATCAGCATTTTAATTTCCTTGTTGCTACCTGTATTTTCACACTTTTATTTGTGAATTCAACTATTATTTAAAACTCATATATATATTTGATCTATGCATTGATTGTTTGTTAATTGACAGTTGTTTAAAGTTGTTATTTATGAATCCTTTTTAAATTTCACCTATTTATTTGATGGATTAATTCATTCATTTGTTAAATCGTTTATTAATCCCTGCTTTAATCATTTAGTTAGTTTAGTTAAAGGTATCCTGTGGAGTGGTGTTTTTTGGTATCACAATTTATATTCACTGTTTCTCACCCAAACACATCACATGTATCCTAGAAGTCTAACATTTCTGTCCTCATAAAACATTTGCAAAACCGGTTTTTAGAGGAGTTTCAAACATAGATTGTTTACGTCCATGTTTGCTTGCTAGCATTCTTCTCGTTGACTCCCTTTATTGGCACATTGCTAAATTATTTGGCACGTTACCACCACCAGCTGTCGACAGTGAAGCAGCATGAAACCACATGGGCGATCTTGGTATTACATGGGTCCTTGTATGCGTGCACGAGACTCAAACAAAAGTGCAACCCATTCTAAAAAACACTGATCCATAGCACTACTCTGGGCAGCTAGTTGTCAAAAACCCACAGGGTACCTTTAAATAAATAACAGCTTTACAACCATTTGGAAGACTCCATACATCTACAGAAATGTATGGCTTCATACGTAAACATTATTTTTTTTCTCCTGTCTTTAGTCTCTCAACAAATCAGGTTTAGTAAATCATGGACGCAGTTGGTGTGCAGAGCGAGAAAGAAAGGATGAAAGCAGATGGACACCTGGAAGATCTCAGGGTGCGTCCTTCGTGGCCGAAGCCTGTGTGCGGGGATGATGCGGCGCTGGAAAGGGCACTCAGCGTGACCGCCCGCCAGGCCGTCCTGACACTCTGAGTTTGAAGAAGTTGACAGCAGGTCACTGAAGACACACACACACACACACATAAAACAGGCTGATGTTAATATGTGGAATAAACCTGATTACACAGGCAGTAATGATACAAATAAGGTAAGATGACATTAAGAAAAGCACATGAACGGAAGCAGTGGAAGAGAACATGCAGGAAAATGAAGAGCCCGGAGATGAAAAAATGGTAGAAAAAGATAACCTGTTTCAGGTAAAGGAAGAGATGATGAAGGGGGGAGGAAAAGAATTTGCGAAATAAAGATTTGACAGCAGTACCACATGTTGCCCGTGATGAGCTCTGCTCCTAGCGGCAGGTTGAGAGCCCTCTCTGCATACAGCTTACGAGGCCTGTCTCCTGGTGAGGCAAACACACGCAGAAAACTTGTCAGAGAATTTCTCTTTGTATAAGTAATGTCCAATAACTGACATCCAGCTGATGAGTAACTAAATCTATCATGTGGGATTGTTTTCTAGCATTACAGACAGACATCCGGGTTTGTGCTATAGCAGAGCAGCTGAACGCCGTGGAGCCATTCCAGAAAAATGCCATTTAATCTGCCATCTTTTTGAGCTGTGAAACCATCAGCTGCTGGCAGAGCCCTTCACACACGCTGCATATATGTTCAAAAGATCAAAATATTATGAGGTTCCTCAAACGGATCAGGGACCTGGGACACATGACTTTTGTGTCTCCGGCACCAAAAAAGACGAAACCTTCCAGCAAGATTGTGTACATACTATGCACAACTAACATGTTTAACTAATTGTATTCAAGGGTAGCTGCTTACTGTGGACAGTGTGGAAGGTGTATGCCTCTTCTTTGTTGGTAGCCTCTGGTCTGCAGATGACCTGCAGCATGGAGCTCTCTGACTGAGAGGTCTGCGAGGGCAGGGAATCATAGTCTGGATCCTTCTCTCTGTCCGTCTGTGGACTGCAGACAGGAAGCACAATCAACTGAAGATCCTGGATGCTAGGTGCTGGAATCTAAGTGTGTAAAAGTACTGTAAATGTGTGTGTGTGTGTGTGTGTGTGTGTGTGTAGTGATGTAGAGGCATGTGTACCTGTCAGGGGAGACTATTGGGATTTGTGTGGGTGGTATAGCCTGTAGTGTGTTGGTAGGCAGACTGGTGGGTGGTTTGGGTCTTTCTGGTTTGTTGTCTGTGTTGGTCTCTGTTATCATCTCATCTGGTCTGGAAGTCACACTGAGACTCTCTGCAAACAGATCAAATGGAAATATGTTTTGGCTAAATTAATGGAAACAGTCATTTACAGCAAGCTAAGAGGCAAACGTTTCCTTCAGGAGTTGATGGAGACCAGAAAACAGCTAAAAGGAGAGTGAAAATTTGACAGGTGTCCAGAAACAGACTCCAAAGTAATGTTAGCGTCGCTCATTGTCTGCTAGATGTCTGTGACAGAAGGGGTCAAAAAATTCAGTTAATGCAGGTTTAACCAATGGAATCACCATTTCAACCATATTTACAAGTCCACTAGCTGCCACTACAAGCTGTGCTGCCCAACATTAGCATCCTTAGAGCCTAACTGGGCTAAAAACGCCTTAATAATTTGAATTTAACAGATTATGTTTTTAAAATTAACGTCATACCTAGACTAACTCTGTCCCTGTAAAACATGAACACATAAAGGAAGTGGATGTAAAGGAACAAACCCTCTTGCTGAGATTCACCTTCCTCTGCAGTTCCCAATTCCTCTTTGCATTCTGGCCCCTCGTCTTCCTGTGCGCTGGAGCCTCCACCTCTGTTACTGAGGGACCCCAACAAGGAAACAAACTCCAAGAAGTTGGATTCGTTGGGAATCTGGCCCTCCTTCGCTTCCAGATCTGACTTGGAACTGGTCATGGTGGCCTGACAAAAAGACAAATGTTTGTATGTATGCATGGACAGATGGATGGAGATACAGAAATAGAGACAGAGCTAAACTGCCAACATACTGTGTTTTGTGAGCGGTCTGAAAGCAGCACGGCATCTTTCCCACTGTCCATGCTCAGCCCACGCACGTGAGTCCTTCCCCCGGGCCCGTAGCAGCACAAAGCTGGCGGCAGACGCAGGAAACCTTGTGAATCCACATTAGGATCCAGAGGATCTGTGTCATCAGGGTGGGAGTTGACGTCGATACCCGATGAGCTGTTATCATTTGTCACCTGCGGGCTCGTTGCGCTGTCATTAGTCATCTGCAGACCAACGTGTTCCTGGTCTGGATCTGGACACTCCAGTGTGGTGAACTCAGAACTGGTTGTTTCTCTACATAGGTGAAACTCCTCACTTTGGCTTGTCGTCTGTTGCTGTTTTGGGGTGGTTTCATCCTCTGAGCCTGTTGCATCTTCTCCCTCATCCACCTCCTGTTTCTCCTCCTCGGGGGAGTCGAAGGTGATGACGGGGATCTTGATGTGACACTCTCCTGCATCCTTCTGAGCCTTATAGGACATGCAAAGACATGTCACACATAAAACTGGATTCTCCAAATGTAGCAACGCCTCAAACCTGTTCATCATTTTAGGAGAGTGCGCTAATTTCTCCTGTGAGGCTAGATTCTCATTTTGGACTCAACACTACAGCGCCGGCTGTCAAATACTGTATTTGGACTTCCACATACCCCTGGAGACTCGCAGAGTTAGGAGGTGCATTGCAAAGACATCTGGACTGTTTAATGTTGTAGAATAGCAATGTTGTTATCACAAATCCCATTCGTGAAACAGTAAATGCACATGATAACTAAACGCCGTCAGTCATTAAAAACACACGCCGTGCTGCCTGACATTGGTCCAACACACAGAAATGTACTTCAAATTGTAGTGGAGATCCCAAAGTTTACAAAGATTACAAATTTAGTGGAAATGTGCACAAAATTAAAGAAAAGACATCTAAAACATTTCCATTTGATGAGATGATTTAGCCATAAAAACATTGAGTCTTGGGTTTAAATATCTGACTCAATGTAAACATCATATAGCTTCAATAAAGAATGGAAACAGGCTGACACAGAACAGATGTGTGTGATACTGCCAGACTGTATAAGATGTTTTAAACAACATAAAAGCTACCTAAATAAAAGATGAATGGGAAGAAATGGGTGTTAAGGAGGTTAAAAGTGCTTAATTAAAAGCATTAAAACTGAGGTCCACAATGATTCTCACCTGTGCGTTCTCCAGAAGGCTCTGCTTGACGCTCTCCTCCAGCTGAGCAGCAGTCTGAGGGTCACAGCTCATGGTGATGATGATCTTGACAGTGTCACTGTCGTTCAGGTGAGTCGACACTGGCCCGGGGTCAGAGTTGTCTACCAGAACCACTTCAATCTCATCGGAACAGTACGTCTCCTCCACTTGCTCAGCCTGAGAGACAACACGAGGGGCTTACTAAGAAACCCGTCTAATTCAAACCTCCCAAACATAACAACTTGCTCCTGTTTCTTGATCCGTAAGGCTTACCTGTGTAGGTATGTCGATGATATCGTCTTGGAGGTCCTGGGGAGTATCTAGAGAGTTATTGTTGGCACCTGGGGGCTCTTTTTGCCCCTCGCTCTCCTCCTCGCTCTCGACATCACTTCCTTTGGAGGGAGGCAGACCTTCATCAGCTGTATCTCTGTCTGTAGCCTCTTTATCCTCCCAGTCTTCTATTCCTTCCTGCTCTGAGTCTTTCTCTGTTCTTCTTCCCTGCTCTGATTGCTTTCTGTCAGTCCCCGTCAAAGAGCTCTGAATGTCCATTCCTTCTTTCACAGCTTCAGTTTCACTTATCTCCGCATCCATCTTTCCTGCCCCACTAGCAGATCCAGGACGTGTCTCTTCTCTTTCGGCTCGGGATGGGGTTCTCTGCTGGGCCTGCAACAGGGGGACGGCCTGGTCGGGATTGGGGCTGGAGAGGTCATCTGGAGAAGGCTCTGGGCTTGGGTGCAGGCCTCCCTCCACAGGCCTCTCCTCTGCAGCACCCTCACCCTGTCCTGGAATGAAATGAAATTCACATAGTTGATTTAAAGTGTAATAATAATAAAACTGCTTTGCTCCTAAAATTCCCGCCATGGAAATATCTCTCATTCGGCTGCAGTGGCAACACACAAACACTACTGTCTACACTAATATTTGCCAGTGGCAGATAAATATCTTCCCATTGCAATAAAATGAGCTGCAGAATGACGACCCATTCTACTGCCATTAAAAACAGAAACCAACATTATGTCACAATTATGCAATTGCCTGATTCAATATACTACAGTTTTTATATCAATTTTGTCAATAAGCTGACTTTGTTCTGACTAATCGCCAGTGCATTAGGTCATATATTTACTGGAAGCAGTCAGCTGGTCTTGTTGATTGGCTGCTACTTCTGCACTTGTCTGAGAATATTTACAACGGTGATGTGTTTGCAGAAAAGGACGTTGTCAGTCTGCATTGTCTAAGGAGCCATCGAGTGCATTAGGAAAGAGGAACAGAGTTGGCTTGCAGCACAGACTAATTCTGTCTGTGCACTAAACAGAATGCCTGTTTCCCCAAATTACATACTTTCATATTTCCAGTGCAATTTTTTAGCATTTCACAGAATCACGAGGAAGTCATCTTTCTAGAAACTGATAAAAACTGCTTCATGTAATATTCCTTTGTACCTTGGTGCCAGGCTGAATACTGTATTTCTGCTGGTTATAGGGAATGTCAGCATACAAGCTGACTCAAGAAATGACAATGGAAGAGCAACATGTTATTGAATGTTTGAAATAGAAATGGGGAGAAGAACTGTGCTCCCTTTATCTCTTGACGCTACTATTCCAAAATGAAACTATATAAAATGTATCCAGATGTTTCTTCCATAGTCAGTCAGAAGTTAAAATTCAGCCCCTTGTGTCTGGCATTTCTGTTTTTATTTCTGATGTCATTAACTCTGATCTGGAGCCGGATCATTTACTAAACAACCTCGGCTCTTTTGAATCACTGCTGAAAAATCTACTGTATTGAATGAAGAAGCCACTGAGCTTTGCACTGGGTTGAGGTTTCATACAGTAAGTTTTTTTTGTAGGGTTCCACTTTTTGGTTGCAGAAATATCCCAGTAAAATGTCCTTTTAGCGGATGAATTTTTCTAGATGGTGACATTTTCCACTGGAGTGAGCTGGAAAGGTTTAATGCGGTTACTCTGTCAGCCATATTTTTGAGATTTTTTTTTATTTATCTAGAATTCACAGCAAATTGGTGCTCTAAAATAGTCAAGAACAGGCCTAGGGACTACTTAGGCATCTATCTGAAGTTTGACTATTAGTTATATTTAAGTTATACTCAAAGTCTATCTTTGTGAAAGTGGGCCAAAGTGTATGATTCACATCATATTCCTACTCATCAAACCCCTGCCTTGTGCCCTGTATCTGCATTTGTTATGTTTCTCCACTCATATTCACAGATTTTGTCCTTTAATAATAGTTACCCATCTGTATCTCAGTCAAACCCAGAGAAGGATCAGCATCAGCCTCCACAGCCTTCACCACTTCATCTGACTTCGAACAGTCCTGCATGGAAGAGAATTCAGAAACACGCAATTAAAATTAGGACATAATGTTAGGACAAAGTGTTTTCTCTACTGCACGTTTATGCTGGCAGGACTGGTATCCATCTTTTCATTTGCACTCACCACCCCGATCAGTCCCGGGTCTGTTTCTGTCTGTTTCACTGTCACCTGGATCACCGGACTCGGGCGCTTTCGAGCCAACATTGTCATGGCAACACTGTCGGGGACTGTACTGCTCTTCCTGCTAGACAAAGACAAGAGACGGGGGAGAAATGAAATGATGAAGAGAAAGAAGCAGAGAGATTGGCAGTCTATGGAAGTCCATACATCGACAGGTCACTTGCAGAAGTAATCACATGACCCTCATTCCCAGCCTCGCTTGTTTTGTAGCTAAAATAAACCGATTTACAGAGATGAAGAAGTGCTCAAAATAACTGTATCTGGGCTGGCTGTTTCATCTCCCCACAAGCACTTCAAATATAAAAAAGAAATGCAATCATACAGAACAGGAAGTGATAGATTTTATTTCATTAGTCTCTGTGCAGATCAAGTGTGACAGAGCAGAGTGGCCCGACTGAAGACCTCCCCTCATTAGCTCGCTCATTCACCAAACATGTACTGAGTCTTTGAAATGATGTGGATGGAGAGTGTATCCCACTCTGAGATACAAAACCAAGCTGATCTCAAAGAGAGGGAGGACTGAGAACGATAGACACATACAGAGAAAGAAAGGAAGGAGACTAAAAACGTTTTTTAAGAAAAAGAAGTGAGGTAAGACACTCGGTTAATACTTAGTACTAGTGGCGTTATTCTAAAAGGAGTTCTCAGGCCTAATTTCATATTAATAAATAACTTGTATCATAAGGGATTTAGCCCTCTGGCCTAGATTTTGTAATGACTAACCTCGAAACACAACGAGCGAAAACGCCAATTTGTTAAATATTGTTATCTCTCTGAATGGCCTCCAATACATCCATAAAGGCTGTATTAGAATTTTTCATCATTCAAAATTCACCTGATTGATCCCACTGACTGTAGTTTCTGGACTATGAGCGTGTCTGTCGGGGTTTACCTGATGCTGGCGGGCAGGCAGGAGTCCGAGGCATTGCTCTTCTTCTCCGGGGCCTTGCTGAGGTCCGAGAGGCTGCTGCGAACCACCGCCTCGCCCTCGTTGAACATCAGGTGCAGCCGATAGTTGGCCAGCTTGATGAAGATGAAGAAGACAGTGATGGAGGTGCAGTAGATGCTCAAGGCCATGGTGGTAGGGGGCAGGGCCTGTGGAGAGGAGAGGAGAAGAGCGTCGTCATATTCAAATCAACATCTCCAGAGTCTCCTGGCTCCACCATAAAAGTGTCTGATCTAATGCTTCGTGTTGTAGCAGCTGAAAAAAACCCCATCTCTTCTCATCTTTTTGTAAGGACGGGAAATTCTTCAAAAGGTAAAGCCTATTTGGTCACACAGCCAAACAGGCTCAGTGAACCACAAGGTCTAATTTGATTAACTTGTGGATTAATGAAGTTTATTGATCCCCAGGGGAGGAGTGGCCCATAGCGAAGTACAGGAGGATTAAAGACAAAGCATCTACATTATGCTGATATATGAGTCATACTGGTCTGGAGAGAGTTCATGCTGTGATGGATTATATGCACTTATTAATGTCTCCAGGTACAAATTTACATTCCAGTGTCATTTGTACTTCTATTTGACTGTTCCTCAACGTTCTGCCATTGTGTACCTTGCACTGTGTGTTGTGTGTGTGTGTGTGTGTGTGTCAAGGCCGGCTCTAGCAAGGGGCAAGGGTGGGCAGTGCCCACCCAAACGAACGTCTTGCCCACCCAACAAAAAACTCAGATTTTTTTTTCATGTCACAGAATGCATACATTTCGGTACTGTTTCAAACTTGCGCTCTGATTGGGTGGGCAGCCTACAGCCCGCCTACAAAGTCGCGCAGTTCCTCTTACGGTGGCTTTTCGAGAAGGTTTACCCATCCTGTCAGTCCAAAGAAGACTAAGTGCCGCTAGCGAAGCTCAGTTTGACCTACATGTTGCATTACATTCATTTACTGGACCAAAATCAATTAATATGATCACTTGCTGTGCGATCAGCAAGTGATCATATTAATCGATCATCGCATCATGTGAGAGTTCCTTCTCCACAC
>JAVQJF010119497.1:0-74974 GCA_036023855.1 Gadopsis marmoratus
TCATTAACCAGACTGCTTATCCCGAAGGGTCGCAGGGGGGGCTGGAGCCAATCCCAGCTAACATTGGGCGAGAGGCAGGGAAACACCCTGGACTGGTCGCCAGTCAATCGCAGGGCAGATAAACAGACATTTAGGGGGCACATTCACACCACATTCATACACCGATGGGGACACAGTTGCCATGCTGGCCTCCACCGGGGGCAACTCGGGGTTCAGTGTCTTGCCCAGGGACACTTCGACATGGGGACAGTGGGAGCTGGGATCGAACCACCAACTAATGGACAACCGCACTACCCCCACAGCCACAGCCGCCCCCACATTTGAGACAGTTGATGAAAAGTCATCTCTTCTACCCAGCTACAGTAGAACATTTGCCAAATCAAAACTAAGTGATCCATTGGACAAACACTGCCTGTGATTTATGCCAAACCTGTGGGGTTTGCAAAGTTTGGCCTTGCAGATGTGAATGCATAAAATTTCAACATAAGTAGAATTAAATCTGAATCAAACATATTTTGTTACTTGTGTTTAACCAGAAACATCTATGAATGGGCAGAAACATTCCTACTGCATTCCTAATTTCCAACGTGCGTAAGATAATTTCTCAAAGATGTCAGTGTGAGATTAGCACACAACAAAAGGATTCATTACAGTAAAAGAGTGTGTTTTTGTATTAGTGATCTGTGATCATTTGCTCTGATGGCTAACATGTATCTTTCTATCTTAGTGATAATGTGAGCTGCTTGCATCTCCAAATGCCATCTAGCCAATTACAACAGCATACATCTTATAATTAGACGAAACATACATTTAATCGTCATTGGCCCATTCGCAGCACACATTGCATGTTTGACCGTCCCAGTGGGGCAAATCTTTTAGTTTCTAATGAGGTTTTGTGAGTTTTTCTCATCCTCTTGGGTTATGGGGGTGTGGTTTATTTTGAATATGTGGGTGTTGTGAAGCCCTTTGAGACAGTAACAGTTATTAAGGATTATACAAATAAACCTATCTGACCTAACTTGATTAATGTTCAGCGGATAATAGGCTCAAACTATAAAGATTGATAAGACTTCAAAGTTGCCTAAGGGTTTTCCAGTTTAATTGACCAAAACAGCAGCTCATTTACACTGTAAGCCTGGTGTTTCATTTTCCATGGACACAGTTAATCATACCCACAATGGATAAGCAGCATGCTCATTGTTTCATCCCTCCACTGCCAGGACTAGTAATCTTATTTTATTCATCAGTCTGTCATGCACTCTGCTCCAAGCAGAGAATCTGTTAAATGTAATATCTTTTATATTGCTTTTCTTACTTGATAAATAAGGTTATTTATGATTGGGGAGCTTTGACGTAGTGAAATTATATCCTTGCAGTTTCGTTACAAATCTCTTTGCTACCATAGCTCCAACAGATCATAGAGATCTATTGGATAACAGCAGCACACAAATAATATCTTAAAATAGGAAGGCTTGTATATCTAAAATATACATACAGAATAATTGCCTACAAAGAATCAAAGGAAAATGCGTTCATGTTCTATCGAGGTGCTGGCTCATAAATATACATCAAGGAAGGAGGGAAAAGCCACACACTCATAAATCAGATACAATCTTTGTATTTTTAATTATCTGAATCAATGTTTCAGTGCTTATAGGCCTTCTTCATGAAAAAGGCCTGAACTCATATACATACAGTATATATATATATATTCAAATCAACTGTCATATTCTATTTCATACGTCAGTCAGACATTTCCTGGCTTTAATTTGGAAGCATAGACAGATATGTATCGCAATGTCAACCAAGGGATAACTGAAACAGGCTCACTGAAAAAAGCATCAAGGAGAAACAGGACGCAACACAGGTCAGCAGAGAGGTCGCGATTTAGTATGTCGTCAGCCACAACATAAGCATTTTTCTTAGCAGCCAATCACAGAAACAGTTAATGAATGTGTGAGTTCATTTTTGAACTAATGCGGGGCGATCTAAACAGCAGGGTTTCTGTGGGTTTTGGTCGATTCATTAGCATAATGAGTAAAAGTTAATGCTGCCTTAAATCACCTACATGTGGAAAATTAATATCGATTTTCATATTGAAGAAATATAAAGCCTCAATGAAAACATAAAAACACAAACGGTAGAGACAGAGATAGCCTTAATTTACAGAAACCAGGAGATAGGACTAAGTAATATTGAACCATTCCCCCATAACAATACATAAGACCATTCTTATCTCTACAGCTCCTTCT
The DNA here is from genome assembly GCA_036023855.1 of Gadopsis marmoratus. Taxonomy (NCBI): domain Eukaryota; kingdom Metazoa; phylum Chordata; class Actinopteri; order Centrarchiformes; family Percichthyidae; genus Gadopsis; species Gadopsis marmoratus. The sequence continues at coordinate 2,253 of JAVQJF010119497.1, forward strand.
GAGAATTCTAATACACAAAATGCCATTGTTGAGAGCACTTCTAAAAAATAACATTAGGGAGACAATGACAACAGAAGGCACAGAGGCTGCAGCAAGACTTTCATGATGATTTTAAAGACCTCATGAAAAAACATCAGAACAGAGGCTGGAGCCATTTTCTTTCAGAGATTTCAATTTCTTTTGTTTTTCTTTTTTTTTTTTAATTGCCAAGATCCCAGAGTGTTCCCAAAGTCTTTGTCATCAGCACCTCACCCAAGCACGACACTGAAACCACACAAAAGAACTGATGAGCTTTAAACACCTCTAAATGTCTGTAACAAAAAGATGAAGTAGCACTCTACAGAATGCTTCACTCCCTATGCTGGGTCACAGTAATTAATGGGGTAATCTTTCTGTCATTTCAGTGAAGATTACACCTTTGTATTTAACATGATGGATAAAAAGCTGTTTCGAGCTTCAAACTCATGGCTTATTAAGAGTTCAATTCCATCCTGATTTGAGAGTACTGAGATAAGTAACAAATGATAAATTTAGTGGAAAGTAACGTGTGCAACTTTTGACAGTAGCTGCATTTATGTTTATTCTAATGATAATCCGATTCCCATTAACACCATCAGAATAAAGAGGATCTTTTGGAAAGATGTAGGCTGAATCTTTCATAACCATAAAAAGGATGAACATTCATCTGGGAATATGTGATGTTTACTAGTTTGCTATTGAACAGAAGGTGAGCCTTCCTAGTATATTCTAATAAAACTTCAATGGAAATACATAGCAGGTAACCAATAAGAGTTGTTGAAACAGGTCCATCTTTGATGTTGATATCTTTGATCAGCAGGTTACGTTAGGTTAGCAGGTTAGTCTCTCCCTATATTTGTGTAACCAGGTTAAGATAACAGAGTGGTGATGGGGTTACATTTGGGAAACATGATTTTGCCAGAGGAAAAGCATTCTGTAAACACCACTCTGTGTTGCAATATTTCTTTGGATTTTCCCTTCATGAAATTTGAGATTCTGTAGATATTATGTTCTGAAAATCATTATGTTCTGAAAATTGGTACAATGTGGTCTTAAAACATTTTTGGACAATTTAGATGAGTTGTTTCTTATTTCATTTGTTTCATTTCATTGGTTTCATTTGGCACAGACTGATTACAGACATTTATTATTCCACTAAATCTCCAATATCCCACACATTTGGGGAATAGCGTTCTCACTTCTGTCTGAGCTTCAGATCTCAGTGCTCATACTTAGGTTGCTCAGAACTTAGATAAGTGTTTATCTGGGTTTTTATGAATATGAAATGATGCAACAAAAAACAAGAAATCCAAATAAGTGAAATATGCATCTAAATGCAGTACATTTGAATGTGTACCTACAGCGCGTTAGTAGTTATTGTTCATCTATTGTCCTTCTCCCTCCATTTTTCTACAGTGTCTGAAGGACAAATTAAATCAGCGGCAAACAGGTAGCAAAGGTAAGGATGAAAAGAGAGTGTGTGTGTGGGGATATGGTATGTTTGTCCATTTGTGTGAGCTGGAGAGAGACCAACAGGACAGATCTGGGACACTCAGTCTTCAGTAGCAAAGCAGCAGAAAACTAAAACCAGGACAGCCACTGAGCCACTGAGAAACATTCCCATATGTGACAGGTTGTCCGCCCTTAATTAAGCTCTCAGCTCTTCTCCATATTTTATCATAGTCATTGATATTCATTCTTACTGTAGTTGTGCATGTGGACACGATCGTCTCCTTTGGGGCCACACTTTAATCACATGTTGAGAATTCCAGGCCACTCAGTAACCACAGTCAGTAACAGTGAAGAAAATGCGGACGGGTGCTTGTGCTGTTGTGAGCAGAGTCAGGGGAGCCAAAGTAATGCATTTAAATCTACTGCATTAAATCTCACTTATTCTAACTTATTTTTCATGTATTAGTCACAGCAATGACATGTTTACAATGTGCACAAGACTCATTAACGTTGTCTTTATTGCTGTAGCACGTTTAGCAAACTAGTTAACTCCCACTATTGACGGATATTCTAATGCATCAACGTAAGGTGAAACTACAGATTTTGCAGTTTTTTCAGTATTGTGGTATTTCACCAAAGCTGCTAGTGGGTTTTTGTTCAACCACACTGACTTCCTAAAATATAGCCACAGAAGACATTATGGACTATATGGCCTTTTATGTTGTTTTCCCCCTTTATTTTTATTTTTCGTGATACAATAGTTGACAGTTGAGAGGCAGACTAGAAAAGGAGATGACCTGCATCCAAGATCCCCAACTGAAATCAAAGCGGGGACATTAAAGTTAGATGGTCCACATCTTAGACCCCAGGACAACGTGATGGCCCCACATTTTAAAAACACATTGGAGTCAAAACACGTCGGCATGAACCAAAAATCCACTGGCGGGCTGCCGTCACTCAGCACCACTATCTGACAATAAACACTAGAAACTAGGAGCTAAAATAAGTGGCAATATATTTTTCCACTGGATTGTTTTTTCTGAATTCTTTTTCAGACTACCGTGCAGTGCTGGTGTGTGACACCACTTTAAAGACAAAGATTCAGTGCCAATAGGGACATGAGGGATGTTGGCTGCTACGTATAGCTGTTGTATACAGTAGCTGCTAATAGTTAGCAAGCAGAGTTAATGTGTTAAATTATTACAGAGATGGTTGTGTGAGCATGAACATACTGCACATTGACATATAACACTATATCCATAAAATGTGGGTTTAATTGCCTTTAATGTCAGGCTGGCTCCTGTATTATTAAGAGCCACATTGAATATATATCGAAAGTACAATAAATCCAATATGACACAAATGTAGCATAAAGGATCGCCCTGGAGAACCTTACACGTGCTGTGTATACTGGAACATGTGGTAAGTTCTGTCCGTCAACTTGAATGGTGCTGAATTTCTTGTAGTTTTAATGGAGTATATAGACATAGACCTCAAGCACATAATGGACATGTGTCACGCCCTGTGCCTCTGTCTAAGACTCTCACCTGGTCCCTCAGCTTTATTTAGGTCACTGTCACACTTCCCTCATTGCCAGTTCATCTCAGTTCTCAGCAGCTAGCGTTCCAGCAAGTTCTTTCTCTGTGTATTGTGACCGATATTTTATTAGCTTTTCACACCAATCACACCGACTGTCACAGCTATGTGTTTATAAAGCAGACTTGTGAAGGATAAATAAGATAAGTAATTAAATACATGTCGCTTTAGACATTTTTCCTTCATTGAAAAATCCCAGTTTATGAACATGAAAATATTTTTGTTTAATACTTTAAGTGCTGGACACAATACATCTCCTTCACTGAAAAGCCCATTCTCAGAATGTGTGCAATGGATGTTCCCACATGATACTTCTGTCAGTGCACATACTGGACTACGATTGACTTCCAAACTAGTAATGTCACAAAGTCATGCTTGTACAAACCCTTAAGTCACATTTAAGGTGAGCACAGAGAAACGTTACCCTGTGAAAACAGACTCTGCACATACATCATTCTGCACTGTTAAAGTCAAACATCCAAGTTACGTAACAATACTTAACACATTTTTGAGTGTTGGGGGACTTTAAGAAAATTAATTAGATGTTGTCAGACTTTCTGTGTTATTGCCCTAAGGAGCCTGGCACAAAGATAATACAAAAATATACTTTGTGTTCATATAACCAGTAACAATAAAACTGTCAGGCAAACATTGGACTCACCCTCCTTTGATGTAATCCAGGAAGGTGTGCTCTGACTCCACATTGAATGACAACAAGGACACCTGAGAGAAAAAAAGGTCCAAACAGATTAGCTCATGCTTGGTAATTAAGGAAAGCAAAATCTACCAATCTACACATTAACAGCCCTCTGAGCTAACCACCCACTCTTCTGTCCATTTGTGATGGATACCTAGCCACAGATTTTAATTACAGACTCACCGCATACAGCAAGAGCAGCCAAAATACTCAGTCTCTTTGTGCATTACTATGGACTTGGTTATTCACTCCGTTTGAGGTCACAAGAATGTTTCCCCATCTACTTAAATTCACTCTCCGGATCATAAGCCCTGAGACTGGGAATGGAACAAAAACATTTAGCAGAGCTGAGCTGCCTCATGCAATCCACTTCCCAATGAATACAAAAGCAAAGGAGAGCAAGGGTGTGAGTGCACAAGGACGTTAGCTCTTATCTCTGAACTCAGACTCACTGTCCCAGAATTGATGTATCTCTTTTTCTTCATTTTCTTCTTGGCATTCACCACCTGGTATGACGGCAGAACAGAAAAGAAGGATAATGATAATGTAAACTTGCAGCACAATCCTTTTTATCCACCCTTGGGCAAGTAATAAAATTATCTTTGTCCTCCTACTCCATGTCTGTAAGGGTAATGGAGCATAGGGACTGAATCCAATAACTGTAGTAGGTGAGAATAAGATAGCATTGATCATGCCTCACAGCAAGATACTGATTATTCAGGGGATTTGTAAAGCACCTACACTATGCTATACATTTTACATTACCAAAATTGGGAATGGTGGAACCCATATCTTTGTACAACTATTTATTTTTAATAAACACAACCACATACAGACTGAATTACTGTGTGCAAATAAACCAGTGTACAATAATATTTAATGTGGGCAAACACACAAAATACACAAATATAGCGGCAAAAGGCAAGGAGAGATTAGAAAGACCGATTACAGCCCTCCCCGATTTTAAATTAATGTTACATTTAGAGCTTGTAGCCAAAAACATGTGTACAACAGTAAGCCGTCAACGTGAAATATATCTACTGCTTATTCTATGGGTCCGCACACAAACGTAAAGCACAAGAAAACTGCTGTATAAGGTATCCCGAGCTCTTCCTTCCTCCTCATCCCTGCGGCATCTAGTCCTCAATTTTGCTACTGACAACTCCTTCGACACAGATGATGCCTCATAGCGATGCGGCTGTCAGTCAGCCACTGCCAGGTTCGCATTACATCACGCAGACGTCACCCTCAATTATTTGTTAGCATTAACCTGCTGTCATCTCAACTCACAGAGCAAATGTCTGCAGGCCCCATGCACGTCAGGTTGAGCACGCAGGAATCTGCAAAGAGTCGAAACGCCGCGGCCACTGACCTATTCAAATGCTTTATTTGTCAATATTGAAAAGGTGGCTTCATAGCCTTTGGCCACATCTTGAAACTGGGCGGTGACCTGACAAAGAGTGCACACAGAAACTGCTGTGTTTCATTTTTCTAATTAAAATACTGAAAGGTTTGGTGAAGGGTAATGGATGCACCATCTTCTGCCATGTCAGCAGTGTGAAAGGGCAAGTCTGCATGCCACTCACAAATACAGTCTTTGTCTCACTCTGTCTCTCCTTTACCTGTCCCCATCTACCCGTCATCCTTTCACTATCTCCAGTGGCCCTGTTCTTTCCATAAGGCACTTCGATCACTAATTCAGAGGCTAATGTAAAATGGCAAGTGTTTTAATGAGCAGGAACCTATAGGAGCCTCCCAGCACTAACAGTAATGCCCAACCTGACCCTCCAAGGACCATCCAAAAAAACTCTAATCAGCCGCATAGTTCTGTTGCATTCCTATTTGTATTCTTACCACAGAAACTGGTCTGCTGCAACACTTAACCTCTCAGATGCTTAATGTCGTGCAGGGTGAGGAGAGACAGAGGAGGCTGGGTGTTAATCTCAAATAGCCACAACTCCAGCTCAAACAACCACAACCAAGTCATTAAACTTTGGATAACAAGACCTTGCTGAGCCAAAGGGCGCACTGATTTGCTCTTAAATCGAAGTAGGTTTCTCACACAGGCACCACGAAATGGAGCTAAGGTTTGTTTTTGTGCCCTATAAAGAATAACCTTTGTGCCAAAGGTGTAGCCACACTTCATTCATTAATAGGTTGCTCACAGCTCTATCCAGCCACAGTATGCTCTATGTGCTTTGCTTGACTTGAAATACATTAAGTATTGGGTGTGTACGTACACATTTATATAAAATCCTATATTTCAGAAACAGATATCAGACCTTCAGAATAAGCGATAAAGGAGGTCAGGTTTACATCGTCACCTGAATTCTACTTTAAAGCAGTTTAAATAGATCGAAGGGGAACAGGAGGAAATAGTACAACATACAACACAATTTAGAACAACCATTTTCTGGAGAAGTCTAGATGCCGTGATCTTAAAAAACGTTTTAAACGGAGCTCAACTATAAGTTAAAATGAAATGTGCAACTATAATTGTTGTTTTAAATAAAAGTAATCTGCTGTGAGGGAAAACTGGGAGGGTGATGACAGTATTGACTGTCTTTATCTCCACTAACCTCGAAGACGTTTAACTGGATCTGACCTCGACACAGCTCTTTGTAGCTGGTGGTGAATTCACCGATGAAATCGTGGCTGGAGAAAAGAGACAAAACTGTTCATTGAAATACAGTAGGCACAACCTTGAGAATGTATTGTATCTGTATAAATGTAAACCTTAATAGCAATTAGGGGGGAAAGATGTGTAGAAAAGTTCATAAATGACATTCCATTACCTCCCGTCTCTGTCCCAGTCATACACCTCCACTTTGATTGTCCTGTAAAACACGTCAAAAGACAGGAAAAGGTCTACATGTAACATGATGCGAGCCATTACCTAAATGTCTTTGTCACAGAGAGCCTTTCTGAAATGACGCAGCAAAAAAACAAGCTATTAAAGCTCATTAATTGTTAGCGACGGCGGGTGAATTAAATCAATCAAAGAGAGCCTGCCCTGTGTTTTGCATGCAAAAGATTCAAGCATCTTTCTGAGGATCTATTAAGGGTGACAAAAAGGAGTTACCTCTGAAGCTAGACTGTGCTGCACACAGACTGGTCGGTTTTTAGAATATATTAGCTAATGACAAATCATTTAACCAAAATTGAGACCGATACAAATCCACAAAGCTTATTTGGTTTCTGTCAGGCTTGCATCCAAAAAGGCAAAATAAGTCTTTTTAGAGCGGGTTGGTAAACTGCCATTAAGGATTTTCTAGTAATTGTTTACTAGTGTGTTTGTGTTTCTCACAGAAGAGAGCAGGTTTTATAGAGTTGCCAAACGTTTGGGTTAAGCACTTCCCTGCACATGCCAAAGATAGAAAACTAACCTCCAGGAGGGAGCATCATTTGCAAGTTCCCAAAATAAGTTGGGAGGTGAGAAACCAAATAAGTAAGCCTGAGAGAATTCACAGAGAATGAGGATGTGCTTCTTCCTCTCTTCTTGATCTGATGAAAAGATCCGTGCCCCCCTCCCTATAAGCTGCTGTCAATCATGTGTCAGTGGGTCCAGGAAGAGGTGAGGTGATGGAAGGCTGACCTGGACTCTTTCTGCCTGCATGTAGCGCATTTCCACTCCTGGCAAACGTGTGCGATCCATGTCGTTCAGAGGGATGATGCAAGAATCAAACTGTGCTAAAACCAGTTGCTTTCTCACGCTAAACACTGAACAACAGAACACAGCCAGATGCTCAGATTTCAGAGTCAGAACGAGAGAATAATGAAATCTGCCTGGTACTCTTGACTACCAGATGTAGGGACTACGGGAACTCTACATATGAATTCATTCATTGTGTGAAGTAAACGGAACTTTAAGTTGTTCGCTTTCAGTTGTCCCTCTCCTCCAATCACTTCCTGTAACCTGACGTCTTCTGGATGACGCCACGGACAAGGTCAACGAAATTCCAGCAGCAATGTGAGAGCCTGCGTAAGATCCCTGGTTAACACACCGCTAACTTAAGGAAAACAAGTTTATCTAGCTACGACACAAAGTCTGCCTGCCAAGAGCAACAGGAACAACAAAGCAAGTTACCACCAAGCTGCTAACTTTGAAAGAAGAACAAAGGAGCGATCAGTTTCCTTCGACCTACACCATCAGAACTCTGCACAGCAAGAACTGCATTCATCTGAACCGCTACTTTTCCCAGTCTGGCTCAAATCCACAACTGCTGGAATCACCAGCTAACACAGCAGCAAACCAAGCTTCACGGATGGTTAACCAACTAGGCATATACAGCAATGATACACGGCTAAGCACAGGACTGTTAAACTTCGACAATGTACTGTGCCATTACATGTATTGGTTTTGTCTATTTTCTGATCTGTATTGTTGTGATCTCTGTTTAGGTTATTTGCTGTTGATGTTAGTTTCACACAGCAGGGTCTTGAATGCATTCTAACCATCCTCTTTCCTAACCTGGCACCATTATCCTGCACTGATCTCACACACATTTCGATTTGTAATCCACACACATGGCGAGGAAATTTAAAGTTCCCACTTCTGTTCTGGCCTAACATGTGTTCTTGCCCGTGCCGAACACACAGGCAGTGAATTTAAAACAATTTAAATTCTATTATTTAATGTAAACACTGTTTACACCTGATAGCCTGAAGTGAAGTGTAATCACTCCACTTATACACCACTTAATGTGTTAACTAGGTCACTTCGGTGGCTCTTTTAGGTTATTAATTATTGTTACATATTTTGGTATTCATAAAGTCATATAACCCATAAACAGACAACAAAAAGCTAATGTGTTTGACACTCCAGCCAGCGTGGCAGATGATTCCCCCAGTGACGCTAATGTAACGTAAACAAATGACCAGGGACATGAGCAGCACTTCGACACAATCACTTCCACGGGTGAAGGTACAGAGAATTAGTTCCCAGATCATTTTTATTTCCATTCCTGCATCAACTGCACATTTGAGTGGAAAGGGGACAGATTTCATTTTCTGATCGCTTTTAAAGTCAGATGATTACAAGAGATTTGACATATTCACATGAGGCCAAAGATGTGACGGAGGAAAGGGAATAAACACGATCATTCATGCCTTAGATTTACATGTTTTAACATTGGCAGGAAGGAAATATAAAAAGCATAACATGAGGCTTTTCCGCACTGGAGCGTCGGTCATCCTGGGACCTCTCTCCCTTTGGCTCCTTACAGACATCTGACCTGGATCTTCTCTGGGAAAATCAGCCTCACCTTGTCTCTTCTAACTGTGTGAATGGTATCCTTGGGTTTTGCCTCTTGTGTGTATGTGTAGTCTATCCTTGTGAATCTATATTCTTTATGTATATTTGCAGTCTACAATATATTGTTATTCTGTTTATCCATAGTGTAGTTTTTTTGTTGTTATTTCTGTCTACCCTGTGTATATGAAATCTATTGCATGTCTGCCAGGGCCTGGAAGAGGCATCTCTCCATTGTTCCTGAGGTTTCTACCTTTCCCTTATCCGAATCGAGGGTTTATAGGATACAGGGTGTTATATGCTGTGCAGATTATAAAGGCCTTTGAGGCAAATTTGTGGGTATACGAATTCAATAGACTTGACTTGAAAACAATTAAAATACAAAGAAAAGCACAGTGACTCAATCTGTGAAATCGGCATGGTTTATAAAGTAAAAAGGGCTGTGCATTTGACAAAATGCCTGAGTCAAAGAAATCTGGAGCCTCAGAAACACTGCATATACTGTGGGTCAAACCAGGCCAACTAATTATTACAAAGCCATTGTATTTTAAACATAATTTAAAATGTAGATATTTCACATGAAACCTTGGGGAGGCCCTAAATTGCTGCAGATTTCTCTTGTCATTGAAATCCTCATAGGGAATCAGGCGGGTTTCCTGCTTCCACTCCATCTGCCCAATTAGCTTCTCCAGGCAAGTGAGCAGAGACGGGATGGAAGTAAAGAACCTTAGAGGTCGAGAAGCCGAGGTTTGACATGTTCTTCTATACACACACTCTCCAGGCTGTCTGGGTCTATACACTTCATGCTTATGCACACACACACACCCCCATAGCAGGGCTCCTCTGTTGTTCCAGCCACCTGTCAACATCTATAGAATGATGAGTACAGCCATTCTTCCTCCCCCTTCTCACTTTCTTGCCATCTCCTCTGATTTTTCTTTTTTCCTGCCAAAACTCTTCCTCGGGTGTCCCACGAGGCCCTTTGCTCTGAGGAGAGTCAGATAAGAGAGGAGATGCCACTGGAGCAGCCAATCAGAAACTTAAAATGGTCTGAAACACTCTCGCCGGTTGTGGGCAAATAAATGAACAGCCAGGCCAGGTAGCATGTAGTCAGGGATAGGCCTGTAATAATTCCCTACTTCAGCAGTAGATCAAATAATGGTAGAAAAATCAATGGTGTCTAAATTTGACAGACGAAACCCATTTTGAAATAAGTACACCACATATTAAAACCCTGTGTGGCATTGATTTCCACTGAAAGATCACACTTCATCTGTGTGCACGACACTTTATTGTGCATCATCATTCATCCTACCTGTCATAGTCTCCGTTGCAGAGGGCTCTGACAGGGATGGAGAAGGGTTGCCACATGGGGTTCAGCGTGTTCTTCACCACTTCAGTCTTGTGGCAGATGGTGAACCTGGAGATGCACGTCGACAGGGATTTAAAATCCTAACAGACACATATCTAAGACAAAACGCCAACAATAAAATCTTCCCACTATGCTTTGCTTTGAGAGCATGAGTTCAAGGGATCTCAAGCTAATTCTCTTGACCTTGGTTCCCTTCCTCTTTGATGTCCACGCCCCCCTACCTGTCGAGCTAAAATGAAAATCCCACTAAGAAGGCAAAGTGAAGACAAACTCACGTGCCATCCTCGTTGCTTCTGTAAAAGACCATGAAGGGGTCTGACTTTCCAAAGAAGTCCTTTTTATCCAGTTTGTTGGCACAGAATTGCATGGTGGCGTAATCCTGACAGAGGTAAAAACAGAGACCCGAGAAATGAACAGACAAAAAGTAAAGGACATTGTAAATCCATGCTCCTGTTTGCCTCCTGTTGTTTGTTTATACATGCTGTGTGCCAAGATATAAAAGCACTGAAGCACCAAATAAAAGCAAAGTGCTGACTGAATCCTAATAAGAGCCGTGTGAAACCAGCCAGTGGGCTTGAGTTTCCAAAACCTGCAAATGCATTCATTACCATTTCTTTATTATGCAACTCCTGCATAACAGTGGATAGGATAAGGGATATAAAATTGAAAATACCTTGTTGTGCTCAATGTAATAATCATGGTAACAGGATGCGAGACCATGCAGAGGCACAGAAATGGATTCTAAAACCCTGCGCGTGGAGGGGGGGGCGCTGTGTACAAAAAGGATGTGGAGAGCATGAGTGCAGCTAATGATACATTAGAAAGGCTGGTATTACCATAATTATACTCATTTAGACAGCATTTCAATGCGCACTGCCATTACAAGGACAATGAAGATGCCCCATAATGCTTTTGGTTCCAGGTAGTCTCCCTGTGGTCAAGGTATTAGTCTGCATTGCATAATGCGGCTGCATAGGGGACAGACTGGGCAGTTTAATGGCCATATCAGAAGGAGCTCTACAAAGTGTTCTCAAAATCTGACAACCTTTATCTCAATGCTCCGAGTGTTTTTTTTAAACCCTTTGGCTACGCAACATACTGAATATGCAGGTCGAGTGTCTAATCATCATATCTTAATGCAGGATACGTTCAGAGCCTTCAACTAGAAAAAAAATCTGTTTTCACCCTGCTGATCTCCTGGGCTGTTAGGTTTAGAAGTGCAGCTATTAGATCTGAATCAGCATGGTGCTGGGCAGGGCCTCTATCGATTGCTTTGACCCACATCAGTGTGGTGTGCTCTACCTCTGACCAGCCTCTTACTAACCTCCGTCGCATCGCTTTATGCCTAGGACACCGACACAACACAGGCCAGCCTCTATCTGTGAGGCAACCCGCTGAGAGAAATGATGGCACTATGTAGATGTATAGTAAAATAACCCTCAGAGTATTCTCCTGAAAATGGAGCTAACTTGACTATCGCTGCTGTTTCCAATGTTTCCAATCAACAGAAATGTTGAGACTGAAGCAAAGTAAAGAGCTGATTAAAACAGTTAGCAGTGGTTAAATTAAGCAGGGCTGCATCTACTCTACCGTCATTCCCTACTGTCATTTTCACTTATTATCTGTGTTCCTACCAATCCTGCAATATACGTAGAGAGCACGTTAATGGAAGATTGTCTTTTTCCAATTTGTGTAGTTGGATACGGATCAGCCAAGTTTTAGAGCAATCCACTGTGCAGTTTGTACCTGGAGTATGTCAATCTCTCCCTTGATGGCTTTTCACATGAACATCTAATTTGCCAAGTTCCCATTGTGGCTCTTTGTTTGTTTTTAAAGCAAACCACACATCATGCTAGAGCAGTTTTACTTGGGTCAGTTATCCAAGCCCTTAAAAATAGAGGCAACCTATAACTGTCTTGCTTAGCCCTGACACTGCCTCTACAATTACACAATCATGCAACACGCTGACTCAAGCCTTCATTAGGAACAAATAACGCATACCCACTTTGGTGCCTCGCAGTGTTCTCTCATAAAAAAGGCAGAACATTCATTTCAGCCACTGAGGTTCAGGAGCAGCAGGGGAATACAGAGTACAGTCTGCATCCTTCTTTCCATTTCTCTGCTCTACCAACATATCGCTGCATGGGGTAAGTGGCTGTGACTTTCAGAAAGTGGGACTTGTCTTTCAAGGAATACAAAGCAGAGCAGACAATACCTTAATTTATGTTACATAAGCTGCTGACATCCTCAGGGCACACTGTAGTGAATCACCTAATTAATCATGAGCCAGAGGATTTTATGAATCAGGAATTAACACAATTCCTTTGTGTGCTTCACGGATCACTCCATTGATTTGTGTGTTTGTCTAGCATGACTTTAAGCCTCAGGTGAAGGATTTTTGTCATTGTGAGGAACATTTTTACAGATGCACAAATAAAGATAGTGGAAAGATAAAAAATGTTAAAGCTCAATTCCATTTTCAATGACAAGCTGAAGAATACTTGCTTGAGGAAAGTACATCATATAGTCCAAAACGTCAAAAGGTAATTGGGATTATTGGTGAGTAATGGAATGGATAGTTATGATCTGAGCAAATAAAAAACCTCTGTGGTTTCCTGCTTTCATGTGTAAAGTGTTGGGTGGTTTACCTAGATTTAAATCAGCCAGAGCTGCGGCTGAGGAGGATCTGAGGGAGAGCCAGCCGCTGCTCAGCATGTCATATGTGCCAGAGATACCTAGGAGGCAAGCCAAGAGGAAGCCTTTGATCCATGCAGAGGCTGTTGCTCTGTCTAATGATATCTGGCAAATCCTCCGCAAAGGTGAGAGCCAACCCGCCTCTCGGTTAACAGTCCCGGCGAAACTTCCCCAGTCGATCCCCACTCTGCTGGTTTTAGTTTCACCAAACAAGAGTTGCAGTGTTTACCTCAGGCGAAGCAGCAACTCTGCTGCCTCCATTTATTGGTCACAGGTGGATTATACAATAAACACCATCCAGATGGATGGTAGCAATCCCAAACTGCTATAATTCACAGGTGTGGGACTTGTATTGACAGCAGGGTCTTCAGTCTATTCAACTAGAATTTTGCTTTTCTCTCAGTTCCCTGCTCTTTACTCAAACCTGAAGTATTTCCATTCAGGGTCAAATTCTGTGTAAACAGGCAAGGTCTGGAGTGACAACTCAAGTCTGTGTCTCTCTAATTGAGTCTGAGGGGAAAGGAAATGGTCATTTGTACCAGTAATGGTCATTTGCATTTATATTACAAAACCGCTTCTTGAAGTGGTGCTTTGCATTGATTATGCTTACTCCTATCATCGGAGATCCAATGCACCTGATGGCTCACCGCTGCACTTCAATGACTGAGCACTGACACTTCAACCCAGAAATGACCAAATCATGGTAGTGTGATTATCAGCATGGCTCATCTGTCTCATTCTAAGACTGTTTATTTGATGGGAATATTTGTCTCTGAGTATTATTGTCAATTTGACAACAATCAAAGCCCAACAAGACAGCCAGTAGTGGCCAGTTCCTTGACTCCCCCTTTGTGATAGTGGGGTATGAGGTGAGGAATCTGCTGTGGAGACAAAACAGGAGGAAAGCAGCAGGCACTGCTCTTGTATCCGCTGCTACCCTAAAATGTTGTGCAGGTGAACTTGCTCCAGTCTTCAATGATATTTTTCAAAGGTCTCTCAAGGAGTGCAAAATTCCTGTATGTTTTAAATCTGCCTTTATAATCTCTGTGCCTAAGTCCTAAATAATGATTACAGACTTGTTGAATTAACATATTTAATAATACAAATCTTTGCGTGCCTAATATGTAAACACCTATCCGCTGCATTCAGCTTAGACCCCTATCAGCTTGATACAAAGTGAAGAGCTCTGTAAAAGATGCTGTGTCCCTCTGTCCTCTATCCATCCTGCAGCACTTACAAGCTCCTGCAACTTATTTTAAAGCTGATGTTTTATTTTTATTTCGTACAGTTAATTTCTTACATCCATGGATATATGTAATGTTTTATTGAGTTGGGGTTATGTGTTTTTTTTTACTATGTGTCTTGACTGCTATGCTGTGATTGTTGTCATTCTAAGTACTATGGCAATGGCAAGTATTGAAACTTGAAATTAATGATGCCATTAGTAAAAATAAATAAAAGATTCTCAAAGTGAGGCACAACTGGTGTTAAACCAGGTGCTTCTTAATCAACATGTATGTCTGGAAGTTACAATGCTTTTAAATGATTAGATGCTTCCATTTATTAAGATATCGTAAAACATTTAGTTACTAGTAGTTGCAGCTCAATGGCTTGCTTTACAGCCTTTGAGGGAGACCAGTTGTTCTGGCCGATAAGTCTTGCTACTTTCTCCTGCTCCACTGGCAGCAGCATAATGTGATTATTTACTATCTTCATTTGGCGGTGCGGAGAGAAAGCCAATGGGTATTAGTGGACACAGGTTATTAATGCAGTCTCATGGATTAACACACCACCCATAGGAGGAAATGCCTGTTTGAGTGATTGGAATGAAGGGGGGCTCATTAAATGGCCATTCAAACTCATAGCATATTCATTGTGTACACAATTCTCAAATGACAAACACAATTGCAGAGTGACATGGCATATCCGGCTGGTTTAATGGAGACAGTTATGATATCATATATCTTACTGAAGTCAAGGCTATTAAACAGCCACCTCATTTTAGCAATGTTCAAAAGCCAGCTGAACATACATTATGTGACTTAAACAGAACACACCCTTTCCCCCCAGTGTTTCACATGCAATTTTACAGTGACATGCCATGATGTATCAGCTAAGGTAAATACGTTCAATTAAACTCTAATGCACCGTTGTTAAAGGGTCCATTTCAAATCAAAGTGGTAAATATTGCAAAACATTTATTATGAAAGCTGCAGTGTAAGCAAATTAAAATATATATACTGGTTAAAACGTTTTAGACTTACTCTGCAGTTTCCCAGCTCCTCAACAGACAAGATAATGGTCCCACATTTCTTCCCAGGTATGCCACTGTGAAAACAAATAGACATCATTCACTCTTACAACTAAAATTGTTCACAGTACAACCATAAAGATCTACTTTTGAAGGTTTGTGGCTTAAATTGCATTGAGAGGCACTGTGTTGTATTTTGCAATACCCACAAGTCATGCAACATAGTCAATGAACTGCACACACTTCCAAACCAAATTCTCAGTGACTGGAGGTGAAAATTGTAGTGGAGTTATTTTAGCAGCAGCTTCAAACACTGTTGGTGAGTCCAGTTATCTTATGAAAGAGGGCTAAAGTACACCTAAGGAGCACCCCTCCACTTTTACGCCACGGTTTAGATTTACCAGCTCCTGTATGCCATTTCCACCAGAGCACATAGACACTGAAATAATAATTAGAAAGATTAACATTCAAAACACTTTCCCTGCTGTCACACTTTTCATTTGAACCCGATAGTGCAGGTGTATCTCTACATACAATTACAGCTTTAATTCATTAATACATTACAGAATGGCAAAGTGACATTAGACTGACAGTTTGACAGCTCTAATGAGCACATTATTTTGTTTCACCACTAACCGAATCAAAAATACTTCTAAATGCTGGCGCTTGGTTTTTTAGTGCAATGTGGAATAAAACTGCTGAGACACAGAACCGCTCTGATCCCCTTTTGTCAGCACCACACTGAGACTTTAAAGCTCTGCAGGTCTGCAGTTGTTTGCAGCTGATTCCCACTCCAGTAGATGATCAAGACATATCGTAGGTTCCCTGAGTGTCTGTGTTTCTATGCATCACCACTTCAATTGCTTGCTAATCCAAAGGCGCTAACGAAAATGGAGACAACATTGCTCCAAAGTTTGTCCTAAATGTTATTTGGCTCTATTTTCTGAAGTGGAACAAATGAGATTCTTTTGCTATCAGGTCTCACCAACTCTGCATCCACTGAAGCTGCGATAAGAAGGCAGAGGGGCCATCCACCCAGCCCAGAGCAAGACAGGATATCTACATATCTACTTTCCAATCAGGCAGCAGCACTCCAGCTGCTAACACTCCTGTCATCTTTCTTGGGTAAAGAAGAAAATTACATGGGAGTCCTGCTGTGGCCTTTGCAGGAGACCAATAATTAGAAGCTCAGACTTGCTGGAGATGCACATCAAGCTGTGACTGTTGATGTGACTGGCAGTAATACTGGATTCCATACTGCCAAATAGTAGCCATTCTTTGACTACAGCAGCAGAGGCTTGCACAAACCTGCAATGGCTTAACATACAGCAGTGGGTATGCCAGTGTACCTTTAAGAAATAGAGCTTGGTTTCCTCTCTTATTTGCCTGTGAAGAAAGTGTTTATTGTTTTTAGGAGATATGGTACAGGGTGATTCCATTAACCTTTACTGGCCTCTCCCCAGAAGTGTAATGCTCCATCAAAACAACTGTAGCCCCTGGTATATCAACTATGATCAATATAAGCCTCATTATAAACCCACTGACCAAAAGCATAGGAATGCAAATGCTGTGCAAGAGAACAATCATAGTCTCAGCCTTTAATGAGGCAAAATGTAAAGTGCAGCCATCACACTCCGAGAGGGCAGACACACTTCACTCTCAGGGGCTAACCTCAAGCTCCATGGAGACCAATCTCAAGGTGAATTAACTGTCCTTGAATTATTTATGTTCCACTCCAAGTCGCCGCCGTGCAGTTTGATGATGGCTCAAAGTGCCAGTAAACCCCTCACCAATGAGGCCAGCAAGCCCTGCACACACCACACCATAATGACCAATACCCCTTTCAAACTGGGAAATGAGAGCCATCGATTGGTAAAATATCAGCTGCAGACACATTAAGATAAACCACCCTGCTCTAATCTCCTGCTGCGAAGACGAGAGCGGGTACCAAAAGGGCAATGGTCTAAAATAGGCATGCATTATTGAGTGCGGCATTCTCTTTGCCAACGACCGGTTAACTTATAGAGCAAGCAAGCACTGGACGGATGAATACAGTTCCTGTCGTTTATCTGTGGCACATAAGTTCCTTTTTACTTCCCAGAGAGAACTAGCTGGAAAAACGTCAAACAGCTTCTGTACTGAAATGTGACTGCTGGTGATATGAAGTGTCCTGCATCAAGACGCCTCAGCACTCATTTGCTGAGGGTTCCTCAGTGGGAAAACGCTTTGATGATGAAACTATGTGAAATGTGCTGCTGTGGTCCTCCTTGCTGTACTATCTGCTGTGAACAAGGCCTACAGTCTGACTGCTGTGGGGAACGGATAGGCTTAAATCAGTTGGCCATGTAAATGTGTTTCATATTTGTCTCCACTGATTCTGTTGCTGCTCAAACATTTGAATATTCAAATTATTACAGTCAAACACCACAATGTATTTTGTAATATTTAACAGTCAGTGTGGTGGGCCAAACCAGTTAAAAACAAGGTGTAAACTTAAGTAATCGACCTCCTGAATGAGGCCTGAGGGAAGCCTATATATTAAGAGATCAAACCAATAAACACCTGCAGGGGAGGACAGCATAACCCCTCACTAAAACTCCACCTACAGAAATCCTAATCCCCCCCCCCCCAAGCTAACAGTTCTTGGTATAGTCCTTGGGTGGGGCCTCAGCATAAAAGTCTGGCTCCACCCTCAGTCCAATCTTTTGTTGGACCAGGAAGGAGTGCTCAGCCAGGTAAGTCAGAACTGTAGTTGTTTGGCTGCAGCCATCACAGTCAGGCAATGCCCAGCTTGCTGACTCATGTCAACAAAACAATGTATAGCATCAATAATTCAGGTTGCATCGAGCATATACATATCTAAATACAGTATGATAAGGAATATGTTATTAGTCTCTCCTTGTCATATTTTCTTATGTATTATGTATCTTCTGATCTGGAGGTGGATAGGTTATCACATCTGGCAAAGTCAAATTTTTTGCTTAAATGTCATTGGTATTGTGAATCTTGCAGCAATGTAATTAATGATGTGATTGATTATTATATAATGAAAAAAATTGATTATAATGATGTGAATTATGTGAAGACAGTTATCAGTTTTCCTATTTTAACATAAACTGATAATCACCTACAGCAGATGTTGGTATTTCAATAGTTACTGCCTCGTCCAAGCAGTCCACACCATAAACCGCTCCTCAACAAATATATTATTTATTTTCTTTTGTTTCTTTATAGTGTTTAAAAAAAAACAATGTTGATCAATTTGGATTATTTTAAACTCTGTTTTGAAAAGGTGTGTTTCAAACACAGTTCACCATGCTTTCCTTCACTTCCCCTCCACACTTGATATTACGTATTACCACTTACCGAGCGAGTGGTGAGGTTAGAGGGGAGAAGATTTGAAATGGCGCTTGCCCTCATTTGCAGACAAACTCCACAAATACTATTCAGTGATGAAACAAGAAAGAGCCATGTAACTGCCTGTGCTCTGCAGTTACTTTGCCTCACGTGCTAATTAATGTCAGTGAGAAGACGCCATGTTCAGCAAACAATTGCAGTATGTGATAATTACAATATTAGGTATGTTCAGTAATGATAAAAGTGAATTGTATTACAATCACACTTTTCAGAACAAAGTTGTGTTAAACAGAAAAGAAAGATTGTTATATCAAATGATATTAGGTACTCAACACCATGCAATGCATGCTGGGTAGTACTACAGCATGACATCTACATCATTGTTTACTCGTCTCTCTGCCAAGAGGAAGTGGACGAAAGCTTGTTAAACCACTATTCATATGCACTGCTTATATCTTTTATTATTACCTTTCTTATACTCCCACTATCAGGCAAACAGTTCCACTTGAACACAAGGAATATTAGTTTAGTCCAATAGGCATATTGCATGAAAATTACAAAGGAAATTAATGTTGAGGATCCCTCAACGGAGGATCGCTTTCTATTTTGCATACACCTTGAACTTGCCTCACCTTGAACAGAACATTTTACAGAAGCAATAATGACATCTAAATTCAGTGAGTGAAGTGCAGACAGTAGAATAGGATTTTGATGAGGTGGTCTTGTTCAGAGGACACTGATGACATCTTGTTATTTTCAATGGCTTCTGTGCTTAAAGTGAGTGATTAATGTGATATAATAAAGGCATTAAGGCTTCCAGCATCTCAGCAATGCAGGTGAGTAGTGACTGAAGAAACCACATGCTAAGTAGCTTTGATACTGAACACCATTTTCTATTCTCCATAATTCATATAGTCACTTACAGGCTTCCCTTGGCAGTCAATGGACACCGTGCCATATGGTCCTGACCAATCCAATGCCAGTCCATGATGTGCATTGGAGTTGCCCAAAAACCCCATTGGGCCTCATATATAGTCAGATTAGCATCATGTCAGTGAGACTACCTCCTCTGCTGTTCCTCGTTCAATAGAAACCCAGTGGATCAAACAATGAACTTCATGAAGAAAAACAAACAAGTAGAGACAGAACTGAAACAGGGCCTTGTAGCAGAGTGGCTTCCTTTACCCAGAAATGAATAGAAGGAAGAAGTGCTGTCATGCTCTTAGCTCACACTGACACAGAGTTAGCCACAGCTGTCACAGATCCCCTGTTTGATCAACTGAATGGAAAGAGATCAAGCGGCATATTTCAGCATCACTACAATTACTTGGCCAAAGTTTCTGCTGCTGCAGTTCTGCAGAATACGGATGAGAATACTAGGCCTCTCTCTTTTCTAAGGGAGAACACGTTCAAGTAATTTATTCTTCCAGAAAACAAGCAACAAAGATCATTGTGCATGACATATTATATTATGGATATTCAGGCTCAATGTATGACCTCGTGAAATGGTGATTCACAATGCCTGTATTCGCCATTACTTATCAGTGCGGAGGTGGGGTGGATGGCGGTTGGTGAGATTAAAGTCCGAAGAGAGAGAAGGAAGCAATTGTTGATGCCATTCACATTAGGTCATTAGGATGAAGAATGGTCTTGATATTTAACAACGCTGCAACGTGTCACGCATATGAGAGTGGGGGAGGGCTATCTGCTCAACAACATGAGTGAGAGCCCAAGAAGAAGATTTTTTTCCACACTGCAGCTGCTGCAGGGTGGGTCTACATTTTTTCCTAAGAGAGAAAATGACTGCAGTGTTATCATGCAAAGAAGATTGTTACTTTGCAATTATACACCTAGGGATAAGCAAATTAAAACATTATCTGGGAAGGTTGAATGCACCAAGACAAGAAATCGTTTCATTTTCACTTCACAAAAGAATGATTTCAGCGATCTTGCCCAGATTAGTGAATCCAATGAATCTCTCTGGTTGACGAGGAGATATGGGTAAATGAACAAATCTAACTAGTTTGAGTTGGATAATCTGGCTTTGTGCCACTAAATGTTCAGGGCAGTGGGCAAATCATAGTTGAACAGAATTAGACACGGTTGCCAAAACTCCATGTGGGTTCAAATGGGATTATACCCCTAATCCCCTTGATCTTAATACACCGATAAACATCCATAATCCCTCACCTCACCAGGATTTAAAAAAAAAAAAGAGTGCACTGGCTAATCCAAAAGGACACCAGAATACCTAACTGCAGTTCTCACATGGGGGGGAGGCTGCTTCGTACGGGTGCTGCGAGAGGTGCTGGTGCATAAAGCAGGTAGCTACAGGCAACCTGTGCTAAACTCTTTGAAGCTTTGTTAGAATGAGCACAAAGCAAGAAAATAGGCCAAAGAAATGTGGTGCAAAAAAATGTCATGGATACACAAAACAACAAAGAGGTAATTTCTTTTTTGCAAGGAATGAAACCACATTGTCAACATTTCATTCTTTTTTGTTGCAGACATGTGTGCCTGTTCGGGGCAATTCACTGGATACATCAGATCTCCCACTGATGCACAATGACCATTATCACAACCTCAATGAATGAAACTAATCCTGTTATTTATGAAAATTAGGTTCCGTGTGTGCTCGCTAATTATGAACATTAAATATGAAATACGATTACATTTTATGAGTGTCTAGTGATGAAATGAGTCTGTTGATGTTTTGATTACAATAATGGCACAGGCTTTAATCACTATAACAATGTTGGGTTTATTGTGATTCTAAATAAATGAGGCATTCATCAACCACCTGCAAGATAAGAATTGCTTGTTTTGAGAGAGAGAGAGAGAGAGGATTAGGAGATGTCAATCACAAAGAAACTTTCTCAGTATAAAAAGGCAAAAACTACTCAAAGTCATGACAGTGAGTTCACTTCCTTCCCTGTGTTCTCTCCTGCCAACAAGAAAAACCCATCTGTAGAGGACATAACGAAGCCTTTTCAATTTCCCCCCCGGCAAGATCAGAACATCCCTCTCCATCAGAGGCCAAAAGAGATGCGCAATCGTCTTTGTTATTCCACACATGAAGTCGTATTTTGTGCGCTTGACATCAAATCACAGCTGATTCTCCTCTCCCTTATCCCCGCTGTGTCACGAGGCCGCGGCACCTTTAGCCCCCTCGCCTGGTGCCGGGCGGTCAGTAATGGAATTCATATCATGTTACACTGGCTCGCCTGACCTCCTCTGTGGTTGTTACTGCTGACTATAGATTGAAATCTGCGCGCCGACGGATCACTTTCATCTGCTGAATAGATTAACATGGGAGTGTTTAACTGGGGCAGCAGAGCGCTCGTTTAGAGCCTTTCAGCGTGCTTTCTCACCTTTCCAGCAGATGACAGCGCGTGGCTATGACACAGTAAATTAACATCGTCTGCTCTGAGTGCAAAACAAATCTGCTCTGCCTATACGCAGTGCACAAACCTCTGCTGCCCTTCATGATCTTGGAGCCGAGTCTTCCATTATTAGTGTTAAGACAAAAATCTATTGCATTATCATCTACAGATCATTAAAAGCCAAGACCTTTAACAACCACAGTAGTTATAAAATGAACGGTTTTCTTTTCATGGCAGAATAAATTGGAAAATTTTAGATTCCTTAAAGAGTCATAAACAGACCAATTCAACTGAATGTGGAAAGGCCAGGTGAAAAATCTACAAGAGATGTGCTGCTTAGAAGGGAGGCTTTTGCCCCATATGGAACCAAAATGGTGGCAAATAAATCCACATTTCATCATACTAAATGTGCACAATCAGCATGGTTGGGGTTTTTCACACCTAAGCAGGAATACACATTATTAGAGAGGGACCCTTGTTAGTGTTCAGCCTTGGAGCCCAAATTGGCATTTAGCGAGGCAGCAGAATGCTCTAATTGTGTGTGTGTGTGTGTGATGTCCTGAGGCAGAGGAAGCCGCTTACTGTAAGCCATCTCAAGCACTTCACCTCCAGGTTAAATAATACAGGCAAACACGGGGCTAAACAGGCAAAGAAATACTGTAACTGTTCCCTCTCTCCATTTAAAGTATCGTGAGTATTTAGATTAATCTTATCTTTCTCCCACTCATTTAAATCTGCAGCATAAGATGTTTTTTCCATCCCTGATGAACTGTGGCTGTGTAGCCCCGAGTCAGTCAGCCAACTACGTTAACCAACAACTTTAAACGAGTTGTGAGTCTCTGAAGTCGAGATGAGACAAATGATGCCGTCTGCTTCAGCTTTGAGTCATACTGCTCTGTTACTTGACAGTTTGACATCTTGTGGGCATGACACTGTAAAGATGTACTTATATGACTTATGATTATTTGATTGTTTTGGTATTTGTTTTTTTAGAGTTAGGGTATGTAAAATGTTCCATGTTAGAAAAAGCATTTAATCTTAGTACTATAAGCTTCTATCTGACCGTTTGCTAAACTCATCCCCCAAGCAGAGATTGTCCAATCATAGATTACCAACTAACTAGGCACAGCAGGCTGGTCAAGCTCTTTGTAGTAAGAGTAATATTCAGCATCTCAGATGATTTTTCTGAGAGTCTGTGATTAAATTGTTCCACTTTTTCATGACAGTACTGAAGGCAACATGAGGATTTTTAGCATAGTGAAGTTCGATCAGTTGGACTACGATAATCATTATCGGTTGTTATTTTTGTCTTTTAATAGATCGGAAAAAGTGAGACAACTACAATACCTGGATGAGAACAGTACAGTATAGCTTACTACTAGATGCTGTATAATGCAAATGCAACCTAAACAAAACACCAGAAACTGCTGTTCAAAGAATAACCATAGAGTTGAATCAACACCTCTGACTCAGTCTCAACAAATAAACATTATAGGTTTCACAGATGTAGTATGTATTGCATTGCTGTTAGATTGCAATACATTGTACTGGTGTTCCAGTATTTAATATTTAGTCTGAAATTCGATTATAGGGAACAAAAAGGCTCTGTAGAGATATACGAGCGCAGATATGATGTTGAAAATATGTCTCGTCCTCAGTGGGAAGACAAGGATGAGAGCTGGAGGGAGCATAATAAAATAATTCTATACTATACTAAAACATCAAAATAGATTTAATTTCATATTGTGTTTCACAACTGGAAATATTGTTTTTGGATGCATTTTTTTTATTTTGACTTGTTTTGTGGAAGAGAGAGATGAATCGGGCAATTAAAACATATTTGATATGATGAAAGCAGAACCAAGCTTGATTTTAAAAACATCATTATTATTCATCACTCTGTGCACTGATCATCATTTGATGTCTGCACTGGTGTGAGCAGTTATTACACACGTGCAGCGGCCAAGGTGTCAATCAAAGCTTAACCTTGGAAAGTCAAAGGTGAGTGTTCCGACTTCCTGTTCACCGAGGCATCGTTCCACATCTGAATGTGACAGACCCAGTTTGGAGCCATTTGGAGCTCCAGACTGCGCCAACGTTGTAAGATGGACGGCTGCTTTATTCATGTTGGCAGTTTTGGCATCAATAAAGCAGCAGAACAAAAAGAGATGGGCCCAGCAAATATATTTCTTGATGGTGATTATTTAAAAACCGGTGTAATTATTGTCATCAGAAAGCAGGTTGGACATTAATGTGGCCCGCGACACATTGGCCACTGCACATATTAAACCATAAATTTCCACATCAAAGAATACAAATGATTAACAGCAAAGTTGGGATTTTAAAATAAATTAGTTAATCAGATCATAGCTTCTTGTGATTTGAATCAAACATTGGCTCTGCTTTTATCAAATCTGGCATGTTTTAATCAAAACATGTCTTTATCAAAACAAGTAAAAATTCAAGGGAAAATTTATCAGTTTAACTACACTTTCATCTCCTCTGATTTTATTGTTTAATTATTTAGTTCCGCCCCTGGGCACACTTAAAATCTAAACCTTTCTGCTTGGCCTTTTACTTTGAAGTCTTTCATTTCAAGTACCACTGAGGTGCAGTCTCTGCTGAGCTATGAACATACATTTCAACAGTTTCTAATAGTAATTTACAGTGTCACACTGATAACAGAACCAATGGCACACAATCAATACTTCCATGGTACCTTCACATCAAGGGTACATTCTATTCTACTCTACTCAAGATATCTGTATATAAATGTCGCCATTTGTAGTTAATGCAGTGTATCGACTTACTATATCAGACGTATATATTTAATCTTTCCTCATAAGTGCATAGAGACAGCAGCTGACCTCTTACATGAGCCAAGAAGTGAAACAGTGAAGCACTGCAAAGCGCTTACTGTACCTTGCATCCTTTCATTTGCAGAAATATTTTGCTAAAAACATCCTGCTCAGTCCCGCCCTCTATATGAAGTGTTGTAGACACAACTGAAAGACAAAATTATTCCTTTTAATGATGTTTGGTTCCCCCAGGTGGGATACAGTTCAGATGAGCCTTTGATGTGTGTTAAGGCTCTAAATTTATTCAATTCAGCATGCACGCTTTTTATACATTATTTCTACGTTTCTACAAATCCCTTTCCTCCATTGGCTCCCATGGGTGCAGCCAGCACACCCACAGCAGTCATCGCAGTTTTGCTTTTGGTTCATTTCCTCCTTCAAGCATGCAGAAGGAGGTCACAGTCACAGCAGGCTAATGGGTTTAGCATTCTAATGTTGTGCTATATTCATATGCTCTAGTGTGTGGTATAATTTACTATACCAACAGAAAGGTTACCGCCATTTGTATAATGAACTCTATTGTTATATATACCACCATACTATACACCATATTACAATTCCTTCCCACAGGTTATACACATCACAGCAGCCGTGAGACATGTTTTCAGTACAAGATGCTATTCGCCTGCATCAGTCAGTCATTTCTTTGCATTTCTTCAGCTACCAGTAATTTTGAGACATGCCTCTGTACATGCCAGATCATAAACAAAAAGGATTTGTACCATTATGTCACTTCAGTGCTTCATAGCTCACATTCCTTCCACAGGCATTCATTTCTGTCTTAAAGGCATGTAGGAAAAGCCATACATCTCATCTTTCCTCAAAACAAATAAGTCTGTGGAATTTGCTCTGTACACTGCATTTGTCCCTACGTGCACGGCACACAGAAATCCAGAAATGTTCGAGGTAAATTACTGAGCCAAGCATAATTGGCAGCTTAAGTATCTCCTTACATGAAGGGGAAGTGTGTGTGTGTGCGCGCGCGTGTGTGTAGTATAAGAACTTCACACTTGGGGTGTCCTGGCAGCCTAGTGGTTAAGACATGTACCATATAACCGCAATGTCCGATTTCATTACAGCCAGGGACTTTGTGGCGCATCATCCTTCTCTCTTTTCCCATGTTTTGTGACTGCCTCTGCAATCCATCAATAAAGAGCTTCACTTTTCCTGGTTTGGGAAAGATTTCTTCCAAAGTGTAACTTGGAAAAGCAAATTTTTCTATATCATGTAACTATTTTGTAGGAGGCAGACAGGGTTTGAGCTATGTGTTTGTACAGATTTGTGTCCCCTCACAATGTGGCACACTCCGATATGCATGGAAAACAATTTCTGCCCAAAGAAACAGTTAAGGATTAAGACTTTGCTTTGAGGTGAAGGTTAAAATTATGACTGGGTTAATTTTCAGGTTCGGGAGACATGTTGATGTTATGGTTAACATTACCGTAAGACTAGCATAAGTCAGTAAAATGCCCTCACAAGAAGAGTATTGCACATTTGTGTGTGTGTTGGATTGAGGTGAAAGTGAAAGTTAGAATGAGAGCGAGGGAGAGGTTTGGGGGAGCGAAAAGAAAAACACAATGAGGAGAGAGGTGGTCAAGCTACAAAAAATTATCTGCTGGATGGAAGGAGGGAGAATAAATGAGAGATGGGGTGTGGAAAATAGGGAAAAGGGTGCTGATATGCTTCTTAAGCAAGTCATTGGATGCAGTGTGCCTTGGGAGGGCTTGTTTAAGCATGGCTAACAGATTTTCTCAGCTCCTCTGGGAGCCGTTCCTCATAGCTCGGGTCCAGAGAGGCACTGTCATGTCAGGATGCATAACAAGGAAATGGAGCACATAGCCAATGAACAACTTCTGAGCCATCATCTATCACAGAAGGGGAGGAGAACTCCATTACCCATGGATATTGTTTAGCTATTCAAAGAGGACAGGGCTGAATTAAACTGCACCCTTAACTGAATGTCATCAGGAGTATAGAATCAAAAGAAAGAAAAACCCTGTTGTTCACACAAACCCCCCCCACCCCATATGCCTGGGGCCAGCACACATACTTCACATGGAGGCATACACAGCACTTCACGGCCTCACACACAAGCTTAGTTTATCAAACGGTCTTCAAAACACAGAACTCAAAGAGCCATGCACACGTCCATATATGCCAATGGCTTCAGGGCTTCATATTTCCTTATTCACGTTGAAGCGGAGTTGATAGTGCCATGTGTCTCACGCTGACTTCAATCCACTCTCCGTGCTACATCGCCTCCCTAATGACAGTAATTGCATTGAGGAAGCCCCCGGTCGTGTTCAATTACCCATTCCCATCCAAGCACACGGGTCTAATCTTGCAGCGTAATGTACAATACAGATGGCACTAGAAAGCCAACATATTCATCACCGCCTCATCTTTGCTGGAATGTGTGAAATCTAGCAGGAGAACCATGTTGGATGGGCTGAGAGGTGGCACTGAGTTTTCATTATCTGATAATATCTGAGAACTCGTGTTTGCAAAGATAAAATGGTTCTATTTGTCTCATTGAGAGGATAAGAAAAGGACAAACCTCTTCCTAGCTCAGAGTGGCTGTTCTGATTGTGCAAAATCAGCACGTGAAGGTAAAATTAACACTCACCCTAGTGGTTTCTCCAGGCGACTGGCAGGTGAGCCCACAATCTCTCCCAGTGTACAATGGACCTGTCCCAGGAAGTCCTGCCATGGGGGGGAACATAAAGTGGGATGGAGAGAGTCGTAGGTTGGGGCAAAGGATGGGTGCATTCAGGTGGATCACGGGGGGTAACAAGGAGAGTCGGTGAGGAGTTAAGCATCATAAGTATTGTACGGTTATAAATTAGGGCACCTGACGCAGACACGTACGTTAAGGTCGGTTGCCTTCCAGGGTGGAGAAGGAGGAGGAAGAGAGAGAGACCAGGCAGCAGCAGTGACACAACAGAGCATATCATGGAACAGAAGGCACACGACTCAAATACCAGACGGTCATCAACCAAGTGCAAGAAAGAAGAGCAAAAGTAGATATGTGAAAGAGCAGATTGGCAACAGCAGAGGGTAAAGAGTCAGAGTCTCAGAGGAAAGTGAAAGAGCACAAGAGATGGAAAGCAACAAAGGAAGAAAGAGTTTCACACAAGGAACAGTTCGATTCCAGAGCATGCAGCACAATGCACAAACAATAAAAGCATCACGGCGACAGAACAAGTAATTATCAAAATCTTGGTAGTATGCAAACCAAGTGCTACAAATATATCCTTTATGTTTTGTATAATATGAGTAGGAGTTTATCAAACCTTTCAGCATCAGTGATGACACTAACATCCATTCACCTCAATGAGTTGCTTAGCTGAATGTTTGTTCTACAATAAAGTGCTGTCCTTTTCAGGCAAAACTTCCATGTAAATAAATGTATATTGTTTTTTAATGTAAATTGCAGACAACACTACGGAGCACACAGGGAAATACGTTGAAAAGCTTTGATAATGATGTGCATGCTTCATTTCTCTGTTTTTTATAAAAGGTAATGAGGGTGTGCCAGATGCAAATGAAACTCTGATTATTGCAGCTCTGGAGGAATAAAATAGCTAATTTTGCAAAGTGAAGCAGGAGGGAAGGTGAAGAAAAACAAACAATTTTGGCAGATGAAGCATAATTTACTCATTACTAAAAATATATTTGAACATTTAGATGCCTTAAATGTTGGTTTGCATAAAACCTAAACATTGGAGACATGCACTAATAGCAATTCAGACTCATTTTAGTATAAGTCGAACCCCTGATCCACAAAATAAAAAAAAAAGATGAGCTCTTCACTTACATGCTTTGTCATATCTGGACTTTTAGAATCAATATCATACCTGAAATCACAAAGAAACCACAAATCACAGGGGCAAAGATGCAAGAACATCACAAAACCTTACAAATTAATATATAGTCAAAAGAATACTGGCTGCAGCAGGGACATTTTTTGCCTGTCAGTCACACACCTGGTTCACCGAGGGAACAGACCGTGAAAAAAAAAAAAAAGCAATAATGTGACAGTTAATTAAAGTAATTCTATAGTTTATGAATGTAATTCCATACTATGCCTGTGGGATGGTATTGAAACAATCTACCAATGCAGAAAAAGTTTCGAGCATCTGCCAGTCAAACTTAATGTAAAAGTAATTAAACCCCTGGCTCCCACCTCTGTGATAAAGGAGATGATGTAAATGAGTTACACTAATTGTGAGGGGATGCACTCCCTCCTTTCCTGTTCCAGAGTCATATCATGATAGTAAATTAATTCGTTAAGCGTCTATAAATCCTTGGAGACCTGCAGCCCGGTCCTGGATAGTCCACACGGGACTTAATGCTTGAAGGGAGGGAGGGAAAAAATGGTCAATTGTTGGAAGCATATCTGTTCTCCTTGAGGAGTGAGGATGGAGAAAAGTATCCCAACTCTGTTCTCCGAGATCTCAAAATGAAGCCGCACCTCCCTGACCCCCTCACTAGTCTGGCCTTTTCAACTAGAGGAAGGCAGTAATATGTGAAAGAGGCGAGGCCAGGGGTCTTTGAGAGTTTTATGGGACTTGGTTTCAGACATTTACTTTGCTTAGCAGCAGGGAGATTAAGGATAAAACTTTATATGAAATATTTATCACCCTTACACCAATCTCCCTTCAACAAATGACTATTGAGACACTGCACCAATGAATAATTCCTCAGGAGAGAGCCGGGCTAGGGACAAGGGAGGGAAGAGAGAAGAAGAAGAGTGACTCAGCGAGAGAAAATGAGGCAGGAAAGAGTGAGAGGGGATGAAGAGATAGAGCCGGAGAAGATGTCAAGATTGTGGTGGAAACAAAAGGAGCAACTGGAGGAGTGGGTTAGAAGAGGGCAGCACATCTGAAACGCACACGCCTCGGTGTGTGTCCTCAGAGGTCCGGATCAAACGGAATAACTCACACGTCAAAGCGCAGGTTCTGCTTCTCCTCAAAGAAGTAATCCAGGATGTACTTCCTGACAAAGTCTGGGTTTAGCGTGTTGTCTATCACCTCTGTTCTCCCAAACTGGATCGGAACCAGGGAAGAATGGGAGGGGGGGGCAGAAGAGGAAGAAGTGAGCGCAGAGATTTGAGACGACACATTATGCAGTCACTCAAACTATATCTACTGCTCTGTTACCTCACGCCCTCTATCTTCCATGTGAATTCACAGCTTCAGATAAGCTCAGATTTGATTAACAGAAGTCAGTGATCACACAGTGTCAGCTCTTCTTCTCCACCTCTTCTCATTGTTCTAGGGATGAGCAAGCCTGAGGAAAGCACTTCATTGAGTCCAATTACGCTTATATAATTAATACCACATTACCGCCACTGTTGTTCTCAGAGCCACTTCGAAACATGAGGCGGAGGATGGAGGGGAAGGTGAGAAGACAATGGCACAGAAAAATAGTGACTTTCACATTTTGTCTTTACACAGAGGAACTGTCACAAGTGATGGGAAGATGGCAAACTGTTTCCTGTTCCCTGGTGTTGGAGAAAATGGGAATCCGCCAGCACAGACACTGAAAAAAAGATTTGTCAGAGCAAGACCTTCTGATGAGTTGATGTGCTGATAAACAAATCAACAGAGACGGAGAGTGTTGCACCACCCGCACAAGCACACACACATTAATTGTATCCAAAATGAATAATTCAAAGTCAGAACTGATGTTGAGCTGCATAAATAAAAGATCCCCAGTAGAAAGTGTTACCATAAACTGACACAGTGAATTAATAATAGCAGTGTCAGGGCTTAATGAGGAGATGAAACAGCAGGATTACAGGCTCACACCTTTGTGATTACAACCAGCGGGGGCAGAACTCCAAGTGTGATTTAACAGGGGAGCTGAGCAGAGTAACGTTACAGCAGCAGAATACTTTTAACAGATGGACTATGCTAATGCAAAAACAGTCAAGCTAGATTGTGTGCAACATATGACAGTTTGAGAGAGTGGGGCTGCTGAAGTGGAACCTGCCATCGAACATAAAAGTGTGTCTAAGCCTATAAAAATTTAACTAGTTTTGTGGCACTACCTCTCCTCTCGCTCTTCCTCTTCATCCCTGTCAGAGAGTGTGAGAGATCCCTTCCAGCAGATGCAAAGGAGGTGAAATAGGTGAAATCTCCACAGAGCGAACGGGAGCCTATTTCAATGATAGGAGCTGACTGTAGCACCGGGGGGGTCGGGGGGGTGGGGGGGGCATAGCGTATTCAATTTGGTCTCAGGCCAAACTTGACAACAGTAGAATCATCACCAGCGCAAAGAACAGCCACCCGAGGAAATAACAGATCTCCCACTCCACACATTATTCCTAGTACACAGTCTGCCTGTAAAGCCAGAGTTGCAAAGCACTACAATTAGCTGTCAACCCCCCAAGTGCAGTGTGCACTTCTTTCCCTCCAATAACCCTAACTAGGATAAATTGTGAGCTGCAATGTCAGAAAATTCATCTTGGTAAAAAGATTAATGTCTAGTCGTTTGGGCAGAAGTGGAAAGACGAGGCTTTGCCTGAATTTAGGGAGGTTATATTGTGTCAGCTGTTCAGTTACGTGACAGCTGTAGACAGAGGAAAACCTGTCAAGCACTAGGAGTAATTACAGAAGAGGGAGTTTAAGATTTTAAAGTCATGTGGTAAAATGTTGGACTGCAGCTACAGATTTATGTATTCGACTACGGATGCTGACAAAATTAGTCAAGGGGGCACAAGTCTCAAGGAGCTGATGAAGGCGTCCTCCTTGAATTAAAACACAATTTATCCATGTTTTCATGTTCTTCTCTCAATGGAGGACTGAATGTCTGGCAGCCGAATGGGGGAGCTCATCCCACAAAAGGGTGATTGGATTGCAGGCGGCTGGTGGCACAGTGAGAGGTGCTACCACCAACCATATCTAGTCTCGGGAGAACAAAAACACATTACACGACAGAGGGGCAGAGGAGGCACTTAGCTTTATCAATACTGCACAGCTTGACTCTGCTGGTCACAGAGCCAGCTGTCGTACGCGTTCAAGCTGCACCCACAGTTTGTAAGCTCGAGGTGGGGCGGCGTTACCAGAGGTGACAGCTGTAAGTGGCTCTTCCCGCCTGAACACTGCACTTGATGCTTCTCTGCATTTGTTTGTTAATCGGTAAACCTACTGACATGTTCTGTTGGTCTTTGGTTCTGCTTCCTGCTTTATTTTGAAAGTCTGCTCGTCTCTTTAGTTCCTGCCCGCATGTGTCATTCATTGGCCACACCTGTTCCACAGTGCTCACCTGCCCCTGATTCCCTAGTTAGTCCCTTTCTTATATACAAACACACGTTCTCTTCCTTTGTTCTATGTTGATTCACACTGCTTACTATGTGTGTAATTTCTGTGTTCCTGTTTTGCCCGTTCTATGTTCCCTGTGCTTCTGTCTCTGGACTGGGACTTACCTGTGTCACACATAAGCAAATTTTTTGTTGAATAGACTGCTGAATTACTCCAGTCTGCCTGCGCTGTCTGCATTTGGGTCCTTTTCCCTGCTGCCTGTACTCTGCACCCCATGAGACTCTCTGGTTTTATTAAAAGTATATCACCGTGTTTCTACCTGCACCAGCGTTCGCAAAATTTTACTGTGAGCCAAGGCCAACCGCCCACTCCTAAAAACACGTAATAAGCAGCCACCAAGCTTAAGTATTATATGTTCTGAGCGATTAACACCGCTAAAAGATTTAGCAATGGAACACTCGGCTCTCACACACAGTTTCAGGAAAACAATTGATGAAAACATCCAACCAATCCATCGTTCAGTCAATCATTCTTGTTAAATGTCCCTGCTGGGAAATGTATTATGCAGTCACATAGTAACACACAAAAGACACTGTAACAGACAGGTTATCACCACACAGATGTACAGAAGACACCAAATACATAACAAGAAAATGAACACACAAAAGGTGGTTAGGTGGAAAACAATTCAACCGTCAGTCAGTGTGTGTGTTGTATTTCAATCTTTGTGAGGATAATTTGCGCTTTAAACCTTGAGAGTGAGGCCATTTTTGAAAACGAGGACAGGTAGGGATGTCCTCGCTTCTTCAAAGGCTTGCTTGAGGGGTAAAGCATCAGTTTGACATTTTTGGGAAATACGCTTACCAGTATTTGCTTTTTTGCCGAGAGTTAGATGAGAAGATCGATACCACTCTGGAGTATGTGGAGTCTCGTTGTCGCCGAGTGGTTGCCGGGCAACCAGCAGAGACCCCAAGAAGTTACAGTTCCTGGCCAAGAAGTAGTCCAGCACATAACCCCATAAAACTGACTTTTTCGGCTTTACACTTGGATTTATATCTTGATGAAACAAACAAGACGTAACGTGTGACTAAGTGAGCTTTGGAGGTGCTGGTGGGCAGTTATTTGCACCTGTGGGCAGTGTCAGACTAACTGTTTCAGCCCTGCTTTCAGTCTTTATGCAAAGCTAATTGCCTCCTGGCTGTAGCTTCATATTTACCCCACAGACATGAGCGTGGTATTGATCCTCTCATCGGAGTAACAGCAAGGCAACAAATAGGTGCATTTCCCAAAATATCCAACTGTTCCTTTAACCATTCGTTTTAGGGTTCAGTTGTGATTAAGGTTTAGGTAAAGCTATGGTTACGGTTAAGGTTAGGCAATACAATATTATACCTGCGATGGCCCTGACCAGTATTGCTGGTCAAACAGAGCGAGTGAGTGTGTTGCTTCACCATGTAAAGGTGAGATTCAGTTTCTCTCATCAAACCCTCCTCCCTTTTTAAGAGCCCACGCCCACCAAGAAACACAGATTATAGCTGAACCCTTTGTACGTTTCACTCTAAATCTGTTGTGTCACACCACTGTGCATCAGCGTGACACCAAGGTCTCTGGAGTCTATAAACATTAGTGATGAGATAACCGGTTCATTTTAGTGACTTAGTTCTTTAAGTCCTGTTCAGTAAAATTAACTTCTTTATCATTCATTTCTTTCAGGGGGTCCAATACTGAGCCTGTGTAGTTTTCACATGTAAAATGAACGAACTACTTGGAGAACTGCTCCTACTACTCATTTCTGACCAATTCTAAGCCTGCGTGGATGTCGCGTGAAAGAAATTATTCTCATACGTTGTTATTGTTGCGCATGTGCGGCCAAAATGAATGAATTGCTCTCTGAGATGACTCGTTCCCACTAGTTGAACGATGCACTCATGAACGACGTCACTAAAAATACTCCAATTCAAACAGGATTTCAGTGTGAAAATTAATCTGTCTTCCTGTTAGGCAGCATGTACTGTATACACAGTACTGATTGTGTTGTACATTTCTGACTTGGCTGGCTTTTAGCTTTTGAAATGTGTTTCACGTTCACAAACAATGGTTGGGCTGCCTTCGACCAAAGGAATACCAGTAAAAACAAATCTGGAATTAACAAGTATTCCTCTTTGAGATGTAAGTTAAGTTGCCATTTCTCTCTATGCTGCCCATCCATTGGGATTACAGGCAAATGGAAATCCCAGAAGGACCCTCTGTCTTACTACGAGCTCTGCCTTCTTCCACTATATCTGCCTCTCTGGTCTAATTAGGGCCCTGTGGTTAACAGCCAGAGGGGACACTGACGGCGAGGCAAATCTTTATTGATACGAGTAGCTGTCACGTTAATTACTCAATCAGTCACCGCTAACACAGTGCTGACCAGCTGCTAACCATATCCGCAGGGCAAATCAATTGCAAATGATTGGCACTCACAGCATTTACCTTGAGAGAGAGGAGGGGAGGAATGGTTGTAAACAGAGAGCGGGCTGTCATGGAAAGGAGACGGCTGATTGACTTGTGTTGACAGAGTCGGCTGTGATTTCTTACCTCTCTCCACTGTTTAGACTCCACGCCCTGCGTGTACAGCACAACCACTGAGCAGAGAGGAGGCAAAGGGGGAAGACAGCGCAGAGGAAAACAGTGTCACATAATCTCAATCAAGCATCCTGCTTCTTCAAATTGTGTTTGTTTTGTTCCTCCTTTGATAACATTCATCATTAATTATCCTTAAGTGCCAGGCTTGATGATGCTGCGCTGCATTATACTCTGGTCATGAAGTCCACAATTGAAGAACAAAGCTCTACAGAAAGATTAAAGGCTCCTGGAGCACAAGTCGAGCCATGCAAGCAAAACGAAATTTCTTCACTGTGAGATTCACGCGATTCATATTTGATTTTGTGACTTCAAATGAAGCTGAAGCTGGAGAACATGACGTGACCCGTCATCTATCCCAAGGTTCATCTTTAGGTGAACACAAAACAGGGCGAGTGTGATATTTTCCAAGTAGCTTATTTACACGAAAGGGCTTGAACCTCCTCCCTATTATGTTAAATGTTCTCTATCCTTCAGGGAGTATCAAAGAAAATGCCATTATGGTGGTTCCCCATGTGTTCTCACCAAAAGATACCCATTTGCATTCAAAGACTGGCATTTGTACCCTGCATGCATTAAGGTACCTCTCAGTGAGGAAAGGTTGTCACATTACTGTGCAAATGATATGCAGTTATTGAAGGAACACTTTGAAATAGCAGCGTAGACTGAATCAAAGTCAAGCTCAGCAAAAGTAAAAAGGAAAGCTTCGCAAAAGGAGAGGAGGTGTCAATATACTGTATTCTGACCAAGGACAAGCTAAGCTGCAATTAGCATCATAAATAGCTGAGAACTTACATGGGTCGGATTTGGAGAAAGTGTCTCGGTCCAAGAGATTCCTGTAAGAGAATGAAACAGTTACACATCAGTAACTCACTGGAGCATGTGTTTATGTTCGTCTAATTCAATTCACAGATTTATAAGATTGCTGTGCAGCAGTTGGGAAGTTCCATCTTCTTTTGTACACGTAACTGTAAATGCCTCCACTCTTTCACTGTTAATCAAAATATTCCATACGCAAAGAGCGACAAGATAAATGCGTGGTAATTCACAACAGCGCTTAACTTCACTTAAACCGCACTGTCCTTGAGTTTATTTACAAGTGAGCAGCACAATGAGCACATTAAAGCCCAGTGAAAGGACACAGAGGACACAGAGGCGTCAGTAAAAACATGGGCACTACTTACAAAAACAGTTTGGCACTGCAACAAATTCAGAGCACACCTTCACCAAGGCTGCATAATCCGCTGCGTTTATTCTAACAGGAGAAAATTAATTTTTTTACCTCTTATGATAATGCTGCAAGATCACAGGAACAAAAAATTATTTTGGTATAGTGGTCACAGAAACAATGGTAATACAATAAAGAAAATGACACATTGAGAAACTACCTTCTAGTCGCCCTGATCAACCAGAAACTCTGCAACAGTTATTCCATTAACTGACAAAAAAAGAATTTATTGGCACCATTTTGATAATCAATTAATCATTTAATTCATCTTTCAAGCAAAAATTGCAAACATGTTGTGGTTGCAGCTAGCAAACTGGATCTATTTGACAGTTGGTCAGACAAAACAAATAACTCAAAGACGTGACTTTCAGCTGATTTTGCTGACAAAACAATTCCTCAAGAAAATAATCGGCAGATTTATCAATAATGCAAATAATCATTAGTTGCAGCCCTAACTCATCACTACATATGTGATATGGGTGAAAAAATTTGAAATTCTGAAGAAACCTTCCATGTACCACCTGGTGAGCAACTTTCATCCGAATGAATGGTGGGCTATCATGTAACAACAGTTCTATCAATGTGTCCATGACAACACAGAGGAAAGTGTGACATTTAACACATAATGAGCTCTAGCGCAGCTTAGTAGTGCTGCAGAGTGAAGGCGAAGGGTTTCTGTGACACTGGCCTCGGGGCAGAAAGCAACAACCCAGTAACAGAGTACATATGAGGTTTCATGTACACCAGTTACATAGTAACATGGTACCATCAATAACATGCCCAGCAGTATGGCTCCATGGGCTAGGTTAGAGTCAAAGCTCATGTAGCATCTATGGGAGGATCCTGGAGTCACTGCAAAAGAGTGCTCCATGTGTTCGGAGTGTTGCGAGTACCAGTCTGATACAATCAAAGAAAACAGACTACTATTGTATGTCAGGATACCTACAACAGCATTCCCCACACCACTCGAGTCACTCCCTGCAGCATTTCCTTCTGTCACTGAACAAGATTCAATAAAGCAGATATTACCTTTAAAACACGAGGCAGTGCTGAAAATTGGTCCTACTGTCAATTGCCTCAGTCAACATTTTAGATGGGAAAGATTTTCCAGATGGTTTCAGTGATGTCATTAGCATGTCACTATAATGCAAGCGCCTATAAATATGTCTTGTTTCCAGTTTGATTGTGAGCAGTGTCAATAAATAACTTTCATGCAGTTCAGAACAATCCTCATCCCTTCAGGGGACGGCGGGTTTTCAATGAATATAGATGAGATTTCAGGACTGAATCCAAGCAACAGGGGATCATTCATGTACATCTAATTCTGCAATCCTGGACACAAAATCTCCTGTCACAGGGATACGTGGTGGGATAATAGATGCAGCTTCGCATTAGCCTTGGGCTGCCCTGACTACAGTTGGAACATTGTCAGTGTAATTATCATTGGAGATAACAAAGCCATCCATGACTAACTGCCTCGTTGTATCTACCTGTTACTGTCTGGCATTCATTACCCGCTGACAAATTAGCTTGTCCATCACATGTGGATGCGAACGTGGAAAAGGGAAAGCAGAAAACACGACATCCTGTGTCACTTTTAAACAACATTACTGTCAAAAAACAAGCCTTTATTCGAGAGGCTGAACCTCTTCCAGAAAATATCCAAGAAGAAATTATTAGTACACAGATTTATACACCAACACAAATGAATACACTATCTCACTGTGCACATGGGCAGAAAACCCACAACAGTGCTGCAGGATGTGTATTAAGATCTCATATAATCCCGTCTGCTTACACTGAAGTAACGCTGCCCATTTCAAAAGGTAACTCCTCCTCACTTCAAATCTCAGCGGGATAACAGAAGATCATTATAACAAGAGCTGATGTAGAGAAAGTTTGCTGATAAAGATGAAGTTAGTTGAAAGTAGGACAAAAGTAATTAGATCCAGCTACTTTTCATCCACACCACATTTCATGCATCAGCCTTGTTTCCTACTGTAGTAGGTTTGTGATCACTATGACCCTCTAATTTGAAATATGCTAACGAAAATGGCAAACATCACTTTCCCTATTCCTCTTGATCTCACCACCGTCATTAAATCTCCGAGTGCAATTATCTCCCGTTGTCACTGGCGTCCTTAATATTTTATTGCATGTGAAGCAAGAGTCTGAAGAGCAGTGTTGGATGTAGAACAAACAAAACTACAAGAAATAAAATGTGAATTTTGACTTCTGCTTGAGTGAATTAAGCTTGTTATAATTGTACGTACCAGGAAAACCTTCAAACGCTGAATTAGAATCACCCAATGCGTCACATCTGCAAACTCTTTCTGGCAGTATAAATGTGTCAAAAATAGTTAATTTGGCAAAATTTTGGATAAATGTTCCCACTGCAGGCCAGGCGGGGTTAAGGTTTAACCTCTAAAACATGGCTGGCTGCTGTAATTAAAAAGAATACAGGCGTTGCACTCTCTGGTCATATCCCTGGAGATAGTTTAGCAGGTGCTTGGTCCACATTGCTGATTATTAAACTAAGAAATATCAGAATTAATTCCTACAGTGCCTTATTGTCAGTGGTCTCTTAATTCTCCTCCACTTTCTTAGATGTCAAAATCATAATTGGCACCAGAAATAGCATCTAATTCAGTGGAAAGTGGTTTTAAATAGTCTTTAATCTGGCTGGCCAGTTCCAGTATGAGCTGCTGCCTCAGTGGTTCTTAAAAGGGCACAAGAAATACAAGCTTGAAAGTCAAGTCTGACTGGGTTAGAGGAATGAAATTCTCAAGATAATCAAGACAATGAGAGATGGCTGGGGGTAGAAAGTCAAGGATGGATTGCAAGTCTACTCTGCCATTTTGCTTTCTCTACTGCCCTATGGACCTCTCCTTGACTGAGGACACTTTCTTTCCACTCACACCACTGGGTCAAGTAGGTCTTTTGTCTAATATTCCCTTAGGCAGCTTCTTAGGGGTCAAAGAGTCAGAGAACCAAACCAAATATGTGCTGCCATTATTTAGAGTGAAATATTCAATTTTCCCTGAGGGTACAATGTTTTTTGAGTCATAGAACATGATGTACAGTATATTATGCAGAAAAGATCATCAGATACAGCCATGATTAAAACAAACAGATTTAAACAGCTGATAAAACCTCATGCACTCCCACATTTCATTATTGGAAATTAGCTCTGCATCCCCTGGATGGTGACAGATGATGATAAGCAGTAATGTTGCTTTTGTCTGGATCTCAAAGATATTACATTCAATGCACAATCTGGTCCCTTTATTAGTGGCAAACGCATCTGCTGACCTTCACTGTGAAGGCACCATGTGTCTTTTTCTCCTCCATCTGTTTAATTATTCAGTTTCTGTTCAACCTGGGATCCCTGCAGGTCGACAGTACCTGCAGCAGAGCACTCCCCGGGCGACCGTCTCGCAGGCAGTGACAGAATCTCAGACATAAAACAGCTCTTCTGCTAGTATAATAAATGGAAATGCACAGACGCTGTGACTCCCTGTTTCAGACTGGCTTTTGGTGTGTGACTAATGTCCGACCAGGGAATAATATCGCCACTAATTGCACACTGTAACAGCTCAGGGCATGTGCAGTGAAAGGTCTTTTTTGTTTGTTTGCGAGGAGTAGAAAACAGTGGATCTGGAGGGACATGCACACGCTGATGCTATAAGGCAGTTATAATCCTGGCAGAGCACTTTGCACTTAGCCTACTGTGAATTTACGCCAATTTCCCTTCACCTCTCCCTCCAGTCTGAAAACTGAAGGCACACACTAACCATGTACTTCACAGACCGGCGGCGTGAAGCACGTTAAATTGTACACTAGGAAACAAATCAGGCACAGTAAAGCATTTCCAACTCGTACATATTTTGGCTTTGAAATGACAGCAGCTGATCATTAAAATGGGACAGAGAGAGGAAACTCCGCGTGGATTCACTCAAGTGTGTAGTGAAGAGTGCAAGGTCAGTCTCAATAGCGATCATGATAATAAAGCATACAAAGAAACTCTCTCAAAGGAGAACACAAACTGATGTTAGTGAGGGATGAGATAACGGCATGTGTACCATATAGGATAGAAACAGAAATGGATCCATCTAATTGGTGGTTGAGCCTCAATAGGTGAAAGCAGCACACAGCAAGTAGGTGACGTTAAACCGTAATGAGCATGAACTGACAAACACTAACTAGCACTCTAAATATTCAGAGGCATAACCCTATGACACACACCCCTAATCGACCCGAAATGTAACCACTGGGCTGGAAATAAATGTGCTATGCAGTTTCACAACAGGTAACCTGATAATCATACTCAATTGCCATTTAATTTGCTTCATGACTCGAAACCTGCGGTAGCGGTTCCAAGGAGTACTTAAATACTTCTTTAACCAATGTGAAAAACCTAAAGATTTAAGAGTTTCTGTAAAATCGACTTACAAGTACTTGTACAGCTACATCGATCTCATCCACACTTGTCGCTATTTTTTTTGAAGCTATCAAGTAGCCATCTAACTATGAAGAAAGATAACGCCCCCATTCTTAATCCAGTTTTCGAAGCTTTTAATTGCACCCTTATCAAGTCTCAATTCCTCTTCACGGCACTTTGTATGGTTACCCATCTCATCCATTTAATTGATGAATCCAAATTCATTCACTTCTGTTGAACACATTTTAGTGGTTTGTTTACACTGTCACCAGAGTCAAATTGGCTCCCGATACATTACATTGTACTTATCAAACCTGATGTTCTCACCCACACAGGCGGAAACATCCCTTTTGGCAGCTGTATAACATATCCACTTTAATGTATCTAACAGAAAATGTACTAACTCATTAGTGTCTACAGGAATGGCAATAATCTGACAATGAGAAACTTATTTAGGCCTTTGGCTAAGACCGTCAACAAGTGAGAGACCTTCAACATATGCAACATGTGGTGAAATCTTCACTATGCAAAATGTCACACCTTGTACAAATACGCCAGCAGCTCTCACATTACCCAGACAAGCTGTGACATTAGGTCAAATATCCCCCAACACAGAAATCCACTAACATACTCTTCTGACCCTTAAGGTTCTCTAAAAAAAAAAGTGACAAAAGTAGCTTGATACTTCTGAGCCTGCAGGGACCGCTTTGATTTCTTATTGCTACACCACTCTGGTCTTCTCCTGTCATTCCAATCAACACTCAGATGACACAGGCAACATGCAGAGCGTTGTAAACCACTGGTACGGCACCATGACTGTTTCCATGGGATCCCCCTCTGCTGTCATACATCCCAAATGAGAATATATTAATAACACTGACACCACCACAAGCCAAGTGTCTGGGATCCAAACTCATTTTCACTGTGTCAGGGGTTCATGCATAATTATCCGCTTCATCGACCTGTGAGACTCGCCTGCTGCAATCTTAGCATGCCCAAAATTGGGTGCAAAAATAAATAAATCTGCCTCCTCTTGGCACCCTCTTGTCTCTCAGCCTCGATTCCCAAAACAGATGCGGCACATCACTCTCTCACACACACACGCCATCCTGTGAGATAAAAGCTGCAAGCTCGCCCCAGGTCGGTTTTAACCCAGAACATCGTATGAAAAGAGCGGCACAGTAAATTGAAATTTCTTAGTCTGAGAGAGCTCTTATTAATATTCTATGCTTCTTACACAATGCAAACTGCTTGGGTTCAAACTTGCTTTCTGCCGGCGCAAAACAATAATGTTCCGTCCAACAAACAAAAAATTAAAAACTCATCACAGGGTTTGTTTGAATGGGTAACCAAGACTGAATGACATCAACAGCTATTAACACAACGACGGCAGAGTTACAGGCCATAACGACGCATACGAATAAACAATAGGTTGTAACACAGCTTGAATCCCAATTGCTCTGCTCAGGCAATTGTTTTTGACAGATCGAGCAGCGATGCCACACATCCTAATCGTCCTGATGATTTCATTAGGCCTCCCCTCTCTGCTGCAATGATTGCCTCAGGAAGAGTTTAGATCAAGAAGCATGCCACACGTTTTCAGTCCGACCCCAGGGTTCAGCAATCAGTGGCCTTGTGCGCCAGGGATCCTCTCCTGTAGGCATTTGTCACAGGGCAGTCATGTGACCTCTCGCGTGTTTCACCAGGTAATGAATCCCTCGGGAGCGGAATGGCCCGGCTGAGTTAGATCCCTCCAGCTATGGGATGCATTGATTGGATGCAGTGGTACTCTAACCAATCTATCACAGCAAACGAATGGTTACAGCCAATTCCAAAGCAACAGCAGGGAACCTGAGGGGATGGACAAGACGCAGTGTCTTCGTCCTGATGAAAGGGGTGATGGGGGCTGATAAAGTACGATGTTCAAGCTGTCAGGTGGGAGGGCTGAGCACAGTGGAAGGGAGGGCGGCTGTGTCAGCCAATTTCACTTTTAACAGCATACCTGTGGTGTGTTTTGACACATTGCAAAGGACCAATAAATGTCTATAATATTGCCCTCTGTTGATCCGCTTTCAAATGGGAGCGAAATAAAAATTCAAGCCAAGTCCTTGAGAATATACAGTATAGACTACATCATGTGCTCACAACGATACATATCTACATCTGGGCTCATCAGATCATGCTGTTATTTGCTTTCCCTTCACCCACCTCTGTACAGTTTCTAACAAATGAGATAATCTTTCAGGAGCAAGACATTCCTTTTCTCTCCCTCCGCTATGATAAGGGTTGTAAACCTTTGTTGAGCTTATCAACTAAGCTCCCTCAGTCTGGCCACCGAGGCACATGCAGTAAACATTGCATTTACAAATCATTACTTACATCCTGTACATGAATCTGTACTGTGATGTACCAAAGAGACACACAGAAGTCAAAATTCATTAAATGAAGATCCATATGCCTTTAAGGGCTTTGTGTTTTATGTCTGTGTGCACATTTTTCGCAACATTCATTACCAAAAAGGGTCCTTCACAGTGGAATCACAGAGCTGAAGCCCCAATTCCCCTTAAGTCATTGTACATGAGAACTCTGAGACGGTCTGGTAAGCTGAGATATAGAGAAGGCGCATTTTACAATCCAGCAGGATTCACATTTACTATTTTGCTCGTTATTAAAGCATGGTGTATCAAACCGCAAGGACAACTTGTGAAATATTCAGCAGAGCTGCTTAAATATTAACTAATGAACACAGTCATTACTGCCGCATAAAAGAGGTGGGATCAAGCCTGCAAAAGCACCAGGGGGACCACCAGCCCAAACCCACTGAACTGTATTCACTGGCATGCATTTGGTAAGGCAGATGTAGGAAGAGAGGCCACTTATGTTTGAAGAGCCACCTTATTGCTAAGTGGGAGTGTAGCCCACACAGCTAAGAAGCAGATGCTCTGGTCTCGGCTCACTGGCTGACCTGTGAACAAAACCAATCAGAGCCATAGTCGGGGGAACAACGTACCATCGCCGCGATATGCACTTGTTTTGATAAGGGGTTGTCTGCTCCAGTCAGGGGGCTTGCTGCAATATTGGCAGAGGGTTATGAGAAATCCATGTGCCTCAGAGTTTTCAGGCTCACCAATCAATTACACGGAGTTGTTGAGCCTGTGCCTCTCACCCACATAACACCCATTGTTTCTGTTTGTTTCTATTGGATGGACCAAATGCACACTTGCTTATAAGAATGGTTGTTTATTTCATGTGTGTTCAACTTCTGAGCCGTTTGTTTGATCTGCGAGGCACTTCTCAGAGGTCGGAGCTCCTGTAGCAATCTCCAGGACGGGAAAACAGACGGGACCTGGAGTCTCTGCATCTAAAGCAGACACTATTTCAAGGCCCAGTGAAAGCAGAAAGGAATTTTACTTCTCCAGCAAACTGTGGCCTGGAGCAAGTCTTTGTTTGGAGACATTAATGACAGACAAGGGAGCTGCAAATCGACAGAGCCCGGGGGCATCAACACAGATCCCAGCTTAAAGTATGAAGGTCTGGGAAAAAACAAAAAAACAAAAGTGTGTACAATGAGGGAAAGAAGTCCAGCTGCTGCTCTCAACGCATGGCCACAATGGACAAAACACACACACACCAAGCTCCATATGCTTACAGACGTGCTCACCACACACACACACACACACACACACACACACACTCCTGCCTCAGTTTTACACACAATTAAATAATCTTGGTCTGTATGCCTACTTAGGGTTTAATGCTACCCATCTTCTTTAAACAGCCTCTCAGGTCTGCTCTGCGAAGGTTAACGGATTTGTTCCGAAACGTGACCAAATAGTTAAAATCCTAAATGGGTTATAAAGTCACCTACAAGGCAACCGCAATGTTGGGTCTGTTGAACAACCTCAGAATTTCAAAATGGATGATGAGGCAGCAACAAGAAAGACAGTCGGTCGGGTTCCCCTCCAGATAGCTGAGTAAAGGGGGATTGCCAGAAAAAAAACAAAAAAAAAAAAACAGATGAGCGAGTGAAGGAAACAAGTGC
This sequence comes from Gadopsis marmoratus, assembly GCA_036023855.1. NCBI lineage: Eukaryota > Metazoa > Chordata > Actinopteri > Centrarchiformes > Percichthyidae > Gadopsis > Gadopsis marmoratus. The sequence continues at coordinate 46,786 of JAVQJF010119497.1, forward strand.
AGCAGGATGTTTGCTTATTAAATCTCTGGCATGTGGCTTTGCATGCATCCATTTCTGAAATCCCCATGAGCTCAGTTTCAGCAGCAGTGCATATGGGAACACATCACTTACATGCATACAAGACCAGGGGCTACAAAGAGCCGACACACAGCCGAGGAGGCCCTGGAAACACAGATTAACGCCACTTTCCACCAAACGTTAATAAATTGTGCCAACTGTACACGACCCATATAAATTAACTACATTCTGCAGCAGCAGACTACCTACAACCAGCGCTGCCCCACCCCATCCAGACTTGCCACCTTCTTGGTATTTTTTTTTGGGGGGGGGGCGCTGTAGACCCACGAGCCACTCTGATGGAGACGGGCATTTATCTGAATAAGCCCAAAGCGTGTATCTTCACGATGGTAACTAGGCAAACAAACCAAAGCGTAAAAGTTTAGGGATCGAGATTTACTGCGCGCTGTCTCCTTCCCTACCTGGGATTCTGACACCACTGCAGCACCACGTAGGTACGATGAAACTCAAGTCTCTAAAATGCATAAATATCCAAATTACGCCTCTCTGTCTATGGATCTTTGTAGCAGAGAATTAATTGGTCTCTGAGGATTTTACCCGCGCAGTGTTTCACCTTTTGTAAAGTTTTTGTTCTTCACAATGTTAAACGCAGATCTGTCCACATGGAGACGTTTAGGCTGCGTTTCTTTTCAAAATGTTAGATGCTACAAACCAGCGTGCTGCCGTCTCGCGGCAAAACGCGCCCAAAGCGCGCGGAGCTCCCCAAACCCAACCCAAAGCCCTGACGCGGACTCACCTGCAGGACACGGTCACCTCCACCTTGGTGGCGGGGATGCTCCCGCTGGTGGGGTCGAAGTCACAGACCGTCGCCGTGGCCTCCACCTTGTCCATCACGTCTCCCTCCATGGGTGCAGCAGACCCACGCGGGCGGCCCGCGGAGCCGGAGTGCGGCGGCGGAGCGAGCAGGAGCGGCTGCGGTCCGGACGAACCTCCTCAGCGCTGTCCGTTGGACGGGCAACAGCATGGAAAGTTCAACGGCAGGCTGCTGCTGCTGCAGCGAGGAGCGGCGCCACACGGCAGCCGCGCTGTTTCCCGGGCAAAGAGTGAGCCGAGCTCCTCCTGGCAGAGCGGCGGTTGGAAAGTCAGAGCTGCGAACTCCCCCCCTCCTGTCTGCGTTCTCCTACACGATGTGACTGACAGCCGCTGCAGGTCGAGGCCATCGATCTGTGGCTGCACGGATCGTTACTTGGCTCCAAATTTGGTTTTAAGAGCCGCTAACAGGAAAATAAATAAGCGCCGAGGGGCGTGAATGTTGCGTTGGACTCGGCTTTGCTTCTTTAGAGCAGATAAATATGGTTGAAGTATTTTGATCGGTTCGGACGTTGTGTTGAAAGGCAGATGTGAAGACACCGCCTTAAACTAACGTCACATCAGTTCCTGCAGAGCCAGCAGCTCTGACTGAGAAGCTGCTCTTTCAGCATCTGGACAGCTCCTCAAACTTCTCCTTCCTCGCTCATCATGCCAATAAAAAGAAAGGGACGTTTGGTTCTCCTCCACCTGCTGTGGGCTATATTCATCTGACTGTATGGGAGCCTCGTTTCCGTCTCCCCGTTTTTCCGTGCGTGCTGCGCGTGCGTGCGTGGTGGGTAACTCCAATCAGTCACAGCGACAAACTACCGGGGAAACCTCCCAGGAGGGGATCGCTGCGCAGAGTGATGGCGTCTCTCTTGCAAAAAAAAAAAGAAACACGCTCTTCAAGAAATCACTCAATCACTCCCCACGTCCCCTGAAGCCATCATAGCACCGCCATCGGTGGCGAATAAGCTACCTGCTCTCACATGGAAACAGCAAATAAAACCTCTCCAAGTCATCTATTTACACAAAGTACATTTATAAAGAGCTGCCTCAGTTTGTGACATATGGAAATCATACATGTGCCACAAACTGCATGCGTTCCATAGTTAACACACACGAAACATGCAGGACACTGTATGAGGGCCATGCTACAGGCTATCCATCACTCAGCAAGCACTGTGGGTGGGGGGGGGCTCTATGCACAGACTGCTATAGCTACACTTCTACACCGGAGTGTGAGACTCTGGTGACGGGGCCACGAGGGCTGCATGTTACGGACGTAGCACCACCAGAGTGCAGCTTCATTGTTAGTCATGTTCACTCAGAAATTAGGCCCCGTGGTGGCTCAGGGTCGGTCGATTTCGAGTCTCCCTTCAGCGTGTAGGTCCCCGCCGCCTGCTGTGAGGCTCGCCACTGTTCCCAACCAGCAGCAGCCCCACTTCCTATAGCTGTGGCAGGAGTGTCATTACGGCATCAGCAGCAGGTCTCAGCATCAGCAGGGGCAGGCCAGATGATGGGGTACAAACTCCGGCATCTCTGGTGTTCTGCAGTGATGAGTAGCCTACAGCAATAAGAGCAGAGGCTGAAAGTGCATTTATTCGAGTACTGTATCCAAGAAGTGCAATTTTTTACATCTTCATTTGGTATAACCTCATAACACAGCGGTTTTGAGTTAATATGCTACATTTTTCTAGTAATGTCAGACAGCTTCTACTTTTCAGGAAAAGTAAATCATATTTATATAATTGACACTTTGGGATATGCACTAGCTTTCTTGCCAAGAGTTGGCACCATCACATCTCTACAGTAAATCTGAAGCTACAGCCAACAGCAGGTTAGCTTTGGGCAACCTCAATGACGAGAAGTCCCTGCGTCCGGCCGAGAAACCAATTTCCCCCCCGTTTCCAGTCTTTTTACTAAGCTAAGAACCATCTAATAGCTCTATAGCTTCATAATGTAGCATACAATATGAGAGTGGTATCAATCTTCTCATCCAACTCTCTACAAGAAAGCAAATAAGGGTATTTCCCCAAAATGTCAAACATGCTGCTAAAACATCAAGGTAGCAACAATTTCACACTTTGAAGCTTAGCTAGGGTTTTCGTACACAGGACTGAAAAAGCAATGACTTAAAGCGAGGGTATGTTCAAAACAAACTAGAAGGCAGGGCCAAGAGCCTGCATCTTAGAGGGGTGATACGTGACATCGTTCAAATTGGGATAACAGCTCACACTTACGGATAGCCTTTCGTCAAAGGCATTTATACTGCTGCACTCGTGTACAAATGAAAAGTGACAGAAGTAGTTGAAACCCGAAACAAAGGCAACCTTGAAAGAGATGTTCGAGTGCTCCCTTCTTTCTCACCTCCACACACGTGGCTCCACCTGCCAACTCAGACATCAGAAGGGTGTAGGGCAAAGGGGGTTTCCGAAGCTTTTAACCATCCAACAAGCATCCATCCATCCATCCGGCCATGTTCAGATCGACATTACACACTCTGAATGACGATAATGTTGAATCAGGTGCCAAACACTTTCAGTAGCTGTAAACACAGATAAAGAACCGTCTTAGATGAACACAGGGCTTGTAGCTCTCAATCCAGCCATCATAAACATAGACACCAATGCATCACCATATGTAGTCTATGTACATCATGAACAGCCAGAACAAATTAAATATATGGCATATGTCAGGAACGGCGGCATGCGGTGGAGGCAAAGAGGGACCCAGACAGCTGAAATGCATCGGTTTTAATGGAAAATGAACAAATGATAAAGGCACTTACAAAAGTCAAGGCAACAGGGGCGTAGAGACCAACCACACATGCAACACACTACATAGACAATGACGCCACAGAGAACCACTGAACTGAACACATTTAAATACACAGGACACTAACAAGGGGATGGGCCACAGGTGAACACGGAAGAACAGGTGAAAACACTCCAATAATCAGGGAAACACGAGGGAGGCTGAGACGGGACACAGACTCAAACACAGGAGAACTGAGCCAATAAATCACACAACCCAAATGCACAAGACAAGCAACAGAAAACACGAAACGCAACCATTCACACCGACCCGGGGCGTGACAGCATAACTAAACATGTACATGACATTAAGCAATAATACAAATATGAAACTGGCAGCCCATTCAATATAACCAGTGGTGGAAAGGATTAACGCTTTAGCGACGCCTCAACCAGCTACAACATTAAAATACTGCTAACACTTTAATGCATCAGTAATAATAAACTTATAGTATCATATATAGTAGTATATCAGTAACAGGGGCCATTCTGCTGCATAATAAGTACTTTTACTTCTGCTATGGTAAGTAGCGTGCCATCTTTCTACTGTGGTACTGCTACATTTACTTAAGTAATGATCTGAATACTTGTTCTAACACTGAAGGTTGTGATATTCAGAAAAACATCTTGTGAGATGGAGAGAGAAAATGTGCATGTGCACGCTGCTGGCACTTGCTGTTTTTTTTTTCTGAAAAGGCACACAGTGAAGACCAAACACACTAGAAAATCTAATGTCTGTTTTCTGTGCAGTCTGAAAACATTTCACGCATCTACTTTGAAATGAACATCTGTGAAGCAACATGCTGTAAATGTACCATGGAAGAAACAGTCGATATGAATTTTGTTTGTGTTACTTTTATGTTTTGTTTCAGTTGTTCACGTCACCGTTGAAAAGCCGATACTTTTCAAGGACAAGTGTGCCATCTGTGGCAAAGTTTGTTGCATTCCAAACACAAAACCACCGACTACTGAATGAATGAACTTCATTTAAAGTACGCCTTTCCTCTCCCACTGAGAATAAATAGTGTTATAATGCCCAGCCAGAGTTTAACAGTTGAAGGCACGCATTTGCAGCCTGCTGGCAGCAGACAACAACAGTACACAACCTCACAAGGAAAATACTGACAGTTCTTGCAATCACTAAGACCTGTTAAGCTGTGTTAATGCTAAATATGTGTTGATGTATACTGTTTTTGTATTTTTGTGGAGTTTTCAAGTGTTTTCCTTGTTTGCTTGTATTCCTACAGTGTCTTGACTTCAGCTATAGTTTGAATTTTTGGATTTTGTCTGCAACTTTCCCTAAACTTGGTACTAATATGTACATTACAATTAATATAACATAGTTCTATAACTCCATCTATGTATATTTTTGTCTTTTCTAGCCATGAAACTATGTATGTTGAAATTGAGGAACTCAGGATCTTTACCTGCGTTTCAACCACAGGACCCAGAAACTAAATCAAGTTCCTCTATGATAATTTCAGGTGTGAAAAACCTTTGCAGGGTTGACCAGCGCTGGTTGGTCACAGACCCTGCAGCAACTAGGCAGCATCTTGTTTACCGCTTAATTCAATGCCGAAAGGAAGATATCAGTAAACGAGTAAGTTGATGTACAACAGCAAGGACATGTATAACAAAACATGATGGAAAGATACAGACACACACACACATCTAAAATCAGTGCACAAAAAGATGTTTTTTTCAGCACAAGCAGAATCTCACAGTTTTAACACAATGTAATATCTTTTAAATGAAGCCTGAAGTGGATGCTTTTCTTCTGCAAGACTAAAAAGAATAGCTGTACTCTCATTCTCCCGTGACATAAATAAATAATGCCCATGTGCTGGGCTGGAAACACATTTGTCATATTCCATTTCAGATGATCCGATCACTTTGTCAGCGCTGTAGTTTCTTTGAAACTGTGGAAATGGGGAGCAAAACGAATCCCCTCCAGTGCGATGATGTTCAGGTCATAATGAGGGGAGCAGTGTGTGGACCTTCAGTCATACATAACAGTGCAAAGGAATGAACAATTGAACTCAACTGAGAAGTGGCGTTTAGTCCACCGCTGCTCCATTGCGCTGTCCAATTGAGCTGCACTGATGTGAGGCGGATAGAGCTTCATCAAGCATGCAGGGAGGTAGAGTGTGAAGATTTGATCTCATTCATCTTCTATGTGACAGGGAAATGGCGAGGTGTAACAATTACAAGGTTTGTGTGTACATATGGCACGCATGAATGCGCACGTGTGTGTGTGTGTGTGTGTGTGTCAGCATCACTGTCTGTAGCAGAGACTCATCCGTTACACTGATTGAGCACCAGGAAATGTGATGTCGGCAGCCACTCCACAACCATCACTAAAACTCTGGAGCGTGGCTGTTTTCAGTGGTGGTGACGACAGGAAACGGTCGTGTTTTACTGTGGCGAAGCACTGCCACTTCCCTGTCAGGGAGTTCATTATGTTGAGAAAGAGATTCACAGTCCCATAAAGTGGAGGCATTTCTTATTATTACAGTGCAGTACAGTGGAGATATTTCAGACGGTCTCTTGTATGTTCTGACTGAAACCTGCTGCAGAATTCACACATAAAATCCGTTTGTGGCATGAATCTCCGAATACTACAGTCACAGGTACAGTTGCAGCTATATATGTATGCTTTGAAAAGCTCAGAATCTCAGATTTGGCTCTTCGTGGTTTTGCTTTGAAATCCTGTACACGTAACACGGGGTAATTCATTCGAATAATTTTCCCTTAAAAATGAGAAGAAAAAAAACCCCCAGAAAGAAATCATTGCTTTTATTGGGAGCTGTCATGCATGCAGGAAACCTTTCAGAATTCCCAAGTGTGATTGCAAGTGGTAGAAAAAAAGCGTGCACATTTTAATAAAAGAAAATAATACTGGGGGCTTTTCTCATATCCTCTGACAGATCTGTTGGTTAGGCATCTGTGACAGCAGGGAGGACTCAGCTGTGTGGCGCCTTGGCTGCAACAGACAGGTCCTTTCTCTTTCACCTCATATCCAAAGCAAACTTTAACTTTGATTTCAGCTTGTCATGCCATTTGTATTATTAATGCTGATCATGTAAGATGTTGTTAACAAAACCACGAGCTGGGTAATTTGTTTTCTGTGAGGAGAGAGAAATGGTCGCAGATCAACTTAAAGCATCATTAACAATTCTGGACTGCACACTGGCTTCGCCTTGGAGACCACTGAAGAGTCCCTCTGATATTTAACCCAAGACAGCTGATTTCTTCCCGTTTGTATTTCTGACTATTTATCACTTTGTCACCATGGACTCTAAAGGGTTAGCATGTGTTGTCTTTGCAAACTACAACAACAGTAAGACTATCTCTGTGCTCCAGCAACATATGACATCACTTTACAATCATTGTAGAAATATCTGCTCCACAATCTGTTTGCAGAGTGAGTAGATGGACCAATCAATTCATCGAGTTGCTTTATTTAAATGCCAAGCTGTAACAGACAGAAATTATCCCCAGAGAAGCCATTTAGGGCTGAGCCTCCTCCCTCTGAATGCCAAGAGCCCATAAACTTGTCAGACACATAATCTGGAAAAGTTAAGGTCCCTCATATTTGCGTGCCTCTTGAGGGTTTCTCTGAATAGTTGCTGCACGTCTCCTTGCTTCACTTCACAGGCAACTCATCATCCACCAGCAGCCTGCCCTAGATCCAGCCATCCCTGTGCTCACATCGTATACATATTCATTGGGCTTTCTTAATCATAAGACAGCCCCTTGAGCGGAAGAGAAAACTCTCTAATTAGTTGCTATCATCCGATGGCAGCTCTTTGGACTGCGTTTGTCTTGCCTGCCACAGTGTCTCAGTGTGATACAGTCTCCGTAGATTTCGTGTGGTCACTTGAAATATAAAGGTGGTGATGAGTTCCTGTGACTCTCATTCTTCTGCATTCTACTGTCTTTGGTAAAGTAAACACATGATGCATGCTTGAAGCTGACCCGCTTCGTAGTTCAGAAACCATGCTACATGACCACTACTGTCCAGACCTGCCAACATGTGTGCATTTTGTGTAGGAGGTACGCAATTTGACATCTAAGTACAATTGGTACGATCCGTCACTCTATAGTATGCAAAAAGCTGCGTACTACAGAGCCCCCTCCTCCCTCCGACTGACTGGTTCCTGAAGTGAGGACCATTATTTCAACTTCTTTGCTAAGGTAAACGCACAGTTACTGAGGGGGGGGATGGAACGCAGACATAGTGAATTGAGTTAAATTAACGTTAGTCAGAGTCCCGTGTTCATCATCTTTGTAGCTGGCCATGTTGGACCATTATTTTAAAAAACATGTTAATTCATAGCCAAACTGCCAGGCAATATGGCTGTACAGATGTACATGAGCCGGAAAACTTTGGAAGGTTGGCAGGTCTGACTGACTATAGTTTGTAGCTGCTTTCTCTCAGAGAAAGTATGCTGGTTCCTTAGATTGTGTTACCTCCCAGTCCTGACATTTACTGGTCATTCATGCAAACTGTTTCCTGTAAATAAGCAAAGACACTTAGACCAAGACAAACCAGAATGCAGAACAGGCGTTCTCCCCTCCTTTTGTTCACAAATTGACTGCAGTGTCAGTCAAATCAATGCATTCCAACAGATACAGTGAATTTCATCAGATTGCTGGTTGCATAACAAATTCAAATCATTGTTTGTGTCTGTGTTCGTAAAGCCCATTAGCACGGGATATGTTGGGACACACAAATATGTTTGACTCTGCAACAAACAAAATGATCATGAGAGAACACACAATTATAGTAGGAACAAACACCACATTGCTGCTCTGCATCTAAATTAAAAGGGTTCTCAAGTTTAGTATTTTGTATTGTCCATCCATTGTGAGAGACAGATTAATCAAAGAATGGTTGAAGTGATCGAGCTCCAGATGTCTTACAAATGCCACATCTGCTGTGTGATGCGGGGTGTCTGTAAAAATTAACTTGACCTAACTTTAACCTCTTCCAAAGTTGCCATGTGTAGATAGTGTAAAAAGGGTGTCATTGAACGTAATCTGAGGTTTGTTCAACATCGACATTCTTGTCTGACGATAGCATTGAGTACACTCATGACTAGTAAATTGACTTTGACATGTGAAATTGGTCGAGTGCCCCTTTTTAAATTGCAGGTTATTTTAAGCAGCTATTGAGGTCAGTCTCGTCTTCAAAATGAAATCAATTCACAAGTATGAAATCCCTCCCCAATAAGCTTTGGGCAACCGAGGTCAGACTTCATGAGGTATGAAGTTCAGGCACCTCAGTGGTTAGACAGCTCCGCAGAGGATGGAGACGATCCCTAAAAATAGGATCGTGTCAAAACACTCACAATCTACAAACCCAGAAAGAGCCACAATTTCTTCTGCAAAATTAGATGCAAAATTAAATTGAGCTGTTCTTCTTCTAGTCTAAAGATTGACAGAAACAGACGTGTTGGAGGGTTTAATGAAAAAAAGTCTAATATCTTCAAAGGCTGCAAAAAGTAAAAATGACAGAAAGACAAACAAAAGCGACACAGAGTTGACAGGTTCCGCCTGTGCTCCCCAAAAGCAATTGATTATTGTAAGCACACATTTTTCTGTTTCTATACTTGCGAGGACACGGGGTCTCTCTTAGTGATGAACCCACAGAGAATTATCACTCGACTCTTCTGTTCCCCTCAGCTTTATGCTGCTTTACAGTCTTTCAGCTCATTGTTTTGGTTTTTACGTCCCACAACTTCAATGTTTTGGTTCACTCTCATCAGCGTTGTTTCCACCCGTTATCAGGCAGCACCTGTTTTCTAGAAATAAGCTCTAAAAACTCACTGTATGCTAGCAGCCCAGCATCAAACGGCAGACAAATTTTGCAACCAGCTGGTGAACATAGTGGAGCATTTAGCAGCTAAAGAGCCAGATATTTCCCACAGGAGTTGGTGGAGACCAAAAACCAGAGCTAAAATGTAAGTGAATATTGGGCTTGAATGCGTCAGGTGCACAGAAACACAACTCCAAATAAATACTAATGTTGCTCCACATGTGCTGAATGTGCAAATAAGAAACTGTTTGCCAACAGGTTTGCAGTGTTCACAGCTTGTTTATGCTGCCCCCAAGAGGTCAAAAAATCAGTTATTGCAAGTTTACTTACACCTAATATCTTTTCAATTTGAAATTCAATTGTCCACTTACACGTATGTTACGTGCCAGGGGGTCCTGGAGGGGATGAGTGTCTGTACGGTGTTTGGTTTCACCCTGTTGTCTTCCCAGGTAATCAGAGTGATAGCTGACACCGGTGCAGTGATGGGGGCGTGGCCTGAACGAGGTGTGGTGGCGCTGTCCCGACCTATCGACACGCGGGTGCACTGATCATGAGGGACTGATAAGCCGCACCTGGAGCGCAGTTGAGGAGGAACGGTGGCCGGAGGAAAAGAACGAGAGAGGAGAGCTGAGAGAAGTTGAGAGAAAGACGGAGAAGGAGAAAGAGGAAGCAGAGTGAGAGAAGCCTGAGAGAGAACTACGAAGCCAGTACGCGACGGTCTACCCCGAGTGAATTGTCTAGTCCTGCCTGACCGAGAAAGAAGACGTTAGAATCCACAAGTCAGTGTGCATGGCTGGGGTCCGTTACTGTGTGGTGAGGAGAAGAGAGGACTAGGTAAGACTGGGGCGCCCTGTACACGCTCACCCATAGTGAATTGATTGTATAGAAACACTAGGAAGCTGGGTGGAGCCACCCCTGTATCGTTTTGTACAGAACCTTATTTAGAGGTAGATAGGCAGCTCGTTTGGTTGTTCTTTTTGTGTTTAGAATTAGAAGTGGTTAGGGGGTGTTTTCTTCTATTCATTGTATTTTATATGGCTTCCACCCGTGGTCCTCCTTCTCCCTCCATTGTGTTTGTAAATAGTTACCAGGGAACGCCTGGTCAAATAAACATCCTATTGTTTTATAATCATCTTGTGGTTGATTGTCCGACGAAATCCAATAATCACCAAACCTTATGTTACGATTCCCTCCATTCCCCTAGACGACGAAATAGGGACGTAACAACCATATTTTAAAAATTAACATAATTTGATTGTAATGGTTAATACAATTAAAACATAAACGCCCCAGGAAAGTCCCGTTAACGTCCCCATAATAAAGTTATCCGAGGGACCAAATGGGAATGTTCCCTGAACGTCAGATTTACGGCTCATTCAGAACGTCTGCACCACGGCCAAACGGGAACGTTAATAATGTCCCAGCACTGTCCCGCAGGGAATGTTGTGCTGGGGACCAATGGGGGACGTCCCCTGTTTGTTGGGAAAGCATTAAAAAAGAAGAGAAAAGCATTACTTTCTATAAAAATGAAGTGTGGGCCCTTGTGTTTCCAGTAAGGGCCCTCATGGCGCCTCGTGTTCAGTATTGCAGGCTGGTGAGAAGGAGGAGTGGGGAGAGCAGCAGCTGTGCTGGCTGATGAAGAAGGTCCTTGACTGGGGTAGGTGCCTTTCCAAGGTACAGTTGAGTGTGTATGTACATTGGCACTACACTAAGAGTTGAATAGGCCCAGCCATGGTTATGCAACTACAACACTTTAGCAGTGAACAGCAGTCAAACGGGGAGCTAAATCCGGCTGCTGCTGCTTGTGTATTTGACAAAAAGAAACGCCACTCTCCTGAAGAAACCTCTTGCTTCTAGTTTTCATCCACCTAACCATCCACCATGAAGAGACCAACAGATATCAGAGCAGTTTCTTTCATACAACATGTGTATGCATTATTCTTACACCATCTTTATCAGTGTGCAGGTCCTACACACATGAAATTCATTTACTTCCATACTTTTAAAATTGAATTCAGGCAATTGACTATACTTTCTTGGTGAGGATGGATATGAGGCCCAAGCTGAAGCTCTAGATTTACCAGTCAATCTAGGCAAATGTTGTCATGCAGCTGATCGGGGTGTCGGATAGGAATACGTTTCTATGTCTCATTCTAAATGGCATAGACAATCAATGTATTTTGTTGTTTGTTGGTATTATGTTTCTCTATACTATATTTACTACAGACTTACTATACTATAAACTGCTACTAACATACCACTATGTTACTTTGCTTGAGACAGTACTGTACTATTAGTTTAAGTAAAACTCTGATCGTGGGTACTGTATGTAAACTGCTTGCATTATAAATTATAAGTTGAATTGCTCATTCATAGTTTCTATTTTTATTCTACTCTTACCTTTATTGTATCTACTTACTAATACTATTGTTTTGGTTTCTAGTTATCTCTTCTTATTTCTGTCCTTGTGCTGCTGCAACACCTCTGGGGATCAGTAGAGGGTTATCTTATCACTGATACTTTTAAATTTGTATTTCATTGGCTTAATACATTCCAGTAGTATCACTGTCAGATGCATAATTTTTAAGACTCCTCCAGCTCTTCTTAGTATCATCTATCTTCTCTTTATTCTTTCTGTATCTTAATAATTACTGTTTCAAATAACCAATTTTCGTATGAGGCACATTCCAATGTACCTTTTGTTAGGGCATTGACATTGTCCCCCATGTCTAGACATTTTTCATGTAAATGCCACAAAGTGCAATCACTGATAATGTTTTATAAATGTGTTACAGTTAATTTTTTATCCCTCAACTGTCTTCATATCTTGTTTTTTTTTTTATCTTCCACCAGTACAAACATTACATTCTTATCACATCACTATGAATGAAAACTTAAATGTCTCCCGCCTGTACAAAAGAGCACTTTATGATCCTGCAACTGAGACCAACTAGTGAAAATGTATCCAAAAAAATGTTTTAAAGTTTTACTTCCTCACTTCAGAGAGGTTAGTGCTTACAGATTCTGCAAGATGGATGCAGAAATAATCATGCAGTGCAACAGTTTTGAGAGGATTGGACGGGTAAACAAATGCTGTCAAATATGATGTCAACACACATACATATTCAAAACACCAAAATGTACACAACTGCACATAATCCCTCAGAAACTGTTTACATGCTGCTGGGAAGTTGCTGTTTGGACAATTTTGACTTGAAACGTGAAATAGATTTTTAGATATATATCCCACCCATAAACAGCACATGTTTATTTTTACCCAGCTGCAAGTATATGCTCTTATTTGAGTATCACTGGGAGTGAATGTGTGTGTATATTTGTATGTGAGAGTGGGTGGATGTATCCTTATGTTAGTTTATAAATTTGTGTATGTGTATCTCCAGGCAAACTGTGTCTGATCTCTGCTGCACACATTAAATAGGCCCGGAGCGTTGCTTATGAGCTGCTGTGTAATTGAATCAACCAATCACGATGCTTCATTTATATTGTCTTGCTGTTGTTGTGGGAGATTTGTAAAGCGTTCTGTTGACACGCTACAAGATAACACACACATATGTCAAACACTGACAAAATGTACAGCCAACACACACATACACACAGTCAGATGAATAGCCGGCTGACAGATGTGATGCAGAGTTGACGAAGGGGTCGGTTGTTCTCAGATTGAAAGTGTGGCACGTTACAGACAGATGACAAATGAAACCGCCTCTCCACCAAAATGGTCGCTTGTCACAAATCAAAAACAATCAGACTGGATTTTAAGTTGATGACCATGTTTCCAAATTTATTAATAGGTTTTATTATGGGTTTCATACGATTCAAATGCCTATATGCCACTTTTCAACCATTGGAGGGATGCTTCAGCCAGAAATAAACCATAAAAATGTCCAAAATGTGAGTGTTGTGTGTCTTCCCTTAAGAGCTCCAATTTGAAGATCTCTGGAGACTGATATCACATAAACGCACAAAATTTGAACAATATTTTAGCCTCAGTCTCAGGCTACCCACAGGTCTGCTGCGACAGAGATGATGCTATTTATTGGACTGCTCTTCTGGGAACATGTGGATGAAGCAGACAGTGACGCACATCACGGAGTTAAAGCTGTAGAATGTCTGATTGCCTACAAAAATATAACGAAAGCTGACTCGCACAGGTCGCTCATTTACATGCGCTAACCTGGTCAATGTCGGCATTCTGCAGTTACCGTGCATCCATTATCTATATATATATATATATATATATATACTAAAGGAGTCAAAATACTCCAATCGAAGTGCATGTTTACCCATCAAACATTGTCTGAAAACCACCCCCACCCCCCCATAATTGTTCGACATTGGGTTGATTCCAAAAATGTTTTGGATGACAGTTGGAGAGTACCATCGGCAGGCGACCTTTGTCATCATGGTAACAATAATAAATGCATGCTTAATGTTAGGTTGCTTAGGTTTAGGAACCAAAGTTACATGGTTAGGTTGTAAGTTAAGTTATGTCACGTGACTTACGAGTTATGTCACGTAACGTAAGTTGCATAACTTAACGTTGACTTTTGGTTTCACACAGGACACGAACAGCAGAAGATAGAAAAGAGTGGAAAGAGAAAAAAAACAGACTTGCTGCAGAAAGGGACACACTGCTAACGTTGACTGCGTGTATACATGCTCGTGTGAGTGCAGATGAATATTTCTTGAACCTAAAAACGACATGGCAGTTCAACCATTACTTGTCTGACAAGTCTTGTTTTTCTGTCTTTCCTCTTCTTTTTTATTCCATAATTTTTAACCTTTGTCTTTATCTTACACACACACACACACAAATGTACTGTAACATTTATCATAGAAGTCAGAATTGGTTCTTCCCTGAGGATTAAGCCATGACCTCTTCCACTCATTCATTCTATCTCAATTTTCATTATTTTCCTCTCCGTGCTTTATTGAGCAGTCCTATAATTCTTTAATCACTCGAACTTTTTCCTCGTCTCCCAGAGGTATAAAGCACATTAACCATTTTAAACAGTTATGAATCATCAAATATCACGTGTCTCATCGAGCTGGATTCACATTGTCCTTCTGTTCATACAGTGTTGGCCTCCCTGTTAACCCCACATAAGCCATACATTGCTTAATATCACGATTATCTGAAAAACAACATTTCTGAGCTTATCACAAGCTCAAGTCATCATATCATAACACATTCAGGTTTATTACAACTTAAATAAAGAGTACAGGTTTGCGTGTACAGTAGGTCAGTTTTGAACAAAGCGGTTCTCTAAACTGCGGTGAATTTTAAAAATAAGGTCAGGTTGAGGAAAGATTTTACAGACTACTTTTTAAAGATGTCGCCGTATTTGGAGACAAACTGCTGACACTATCATTTTAAGAATTTTATAATAACACTGTGCTCACTAAGTTAGTTGCAGACTTAATTAAGACCCAATTGTATATACAGTACCTGGATTGATCCTTTAAGATTTGACAAGACAATGACGTATCCAAGAATTGCGTGGCCTCAAATCTATTTTAGTCTTTCCCACTCTGTTTTCTCCCAATATGTTTTTGCCCTTATGCCTTTTTCGCTATCGCCTAGCATTTTAGACCAAACGACAGAGCATGAACAAGCCATATGCAGAGAAGACGGCAAGAAATGGAAAATAACTGTGTGAAAGCGATGCACAGCCAACAGGAGAGAAGGGATGGAAAGAGAGAGAAAGAGAGATTCTCTCATAGCTCACCCGCGCTCTTTCTCCCCAAATCATATGTGACACTGTCCTGCATATCCCATTGTGTGTGTGTGTGTGTGTGTCTGTACTTGCACCCCACTCAATCCCACATTAATTATAATCAGATTGGTTATTGATCAGACACACGCAGGCTCAGTATTGATCCAGCGTGTGCAGTCAGGTAGAGGGTCATGAAACACTTTCTCCAGAGTCTGGAGGCACAGAGAGAGAGACATTTTAGTCAAAGACTTTGTACATGTTGTACAAATGACTATATTCACAGCAAACTAAGTTAGTCACCCATGAGCACCTTTTGTTGAGGAACCTGATATGGAATTTTGATTCCTTGGTGCTAAAAAATACCAATCAAAGTGGTACATGTTAAAAACATTTCCAGCTCAAATAGGTATGTGCAGATTACAATGTATAAAAGGTAATCAAGTACCTCTGAGGTGCCTAAAACGGGACATTTTTGCTGGTTTGAATCTGTTAGAAGTGTTACAGACAAATCCACACAATATATGAGACACAATAAAAGGCACTACTACGTAAGTAGGGTGTGTAGAGAGCATAGGAAGACAATGGTTAAGCAAGAGAAAGAGGGTTAAACTGAAAATTGCATTTGAAGTCTTATAATTCATCAATGATTTGAAGTGAGGCGCGACAAGGCTGTCTCATATTTTTGACTGCAAGTTACAAGAGTAAAGGTCCATGTTGCAACAGTCCCCCTGATACCTTTGTTCCAGCCCTAACGACAAGGCACAGCTCGGGAGCATTCAATGGGGTATATCAATAAACGTATCTGTGAATCCGCAGTTGATCCCAAGATGGCTGACTTTACTTTGTGTCTGCATCTGTGTGTTCAGCCCACGCAGCCAAGATGTGAAGTAGTCGAGTACGTCATAGCTTCAGGTAATGCTGTAGTACTTCCTGAAAGACACACTCTACATCTCATACAGAAACATCTCATTGCACAAGAAATGGACACGGTCACCTCAATAGTCAAAGGTTTCAGTATTTCCTTTTAAACTATAAATAGGGCATAACACAGTCATTGGCACGAGCACCCCCTCATCCGCAGTGAATACTTGTTCTGGTAAAAACAAAACTCCGCAACTCCAATACACTTACATAACAAGTAGCAATATTTCACAGACTGTTGTGGTTTGCCTGGTTCAAGCCTCTTCAGCCTTTTGGCCACTTGTTTGTGTGTGTGGCAGCTCATGTTATGAGTCAATCTGGATGCATAATTGAATTGCCATCGCTTCTGTGACTCACAGTGGCAGCCAGCAGTCATGTACATACAGTACACAGGCATGGTGAGAGGAGAGCTGAATCTGGTGATACCTATGAGTCTAGCTTTACTGAAGAAGATTGGTTTGAACTGAATTTTATTTTATTTTATTTGGGCGGGGGCTGTAATGTATTGATAGGTACCAACTAGCCACCAAGACATCCCAGTTTAGAGTGATTTTTGCTCTGGATTTGTTGTTGACACAGTGACACAGTTCACTGGAGTTTACAGTGAAGGGGGCTCTCTAGTGCTGAGTACAGTGCATAATATTCTACAACAAGTACACAAAATAGAGAAAATGGGGAAAAACACAGGAGAATCCGTTTTTACACATTGTTTAAAACTGGTTTAAAATAAGAATTTCTTTTAATTAAATAAAATACAAGAAATACCCAGAATTCTATAAATAAAAATCAAACATTGTATATAAAATTATGATTAAGTACTGTAATACATCAAAACATTGAAAACTATGGCTTTTGTGTAAAATTCAATCTGCTGTTATTTTTATTTATTTCCTATTAATCCCTCACACTGCTGGCATTCTTTACATTTTGATCAGTTGTATAGAGGACTGAATCCATATTTAGGAAGAGTGGCGATGGTTTCTACATGCATGTTTGCAGTGGAAAATTAAACCACTTCATGTCATCGGAACTACCTTTATAGACTGATGCGAGTGTTAAAGACACAAGATGACAGCGTGTATCATAATAAATACAGGTAAAAATCTGTAAAAATCATGCGTAAGTCATTTCCTTTAAAAACGTAAAGTTGCAATGTAAAATGTTTGTTAATTACTGCGTGTAATGCCTTCTGATGATCACCGCCTCTAGAACTCATAATTCTTTCACCTTTCTATGCACCACGGCATCACTGTTACAGTGCATCCTGTAGCTGTGGAAGCTTTCTTTACGCCTGCACTATCTATAACCACCAGTATTAAACTGACAGTTTTAGTCACAATGGGCATGGACGCTTCCATCTTCCATAATCTTATTTTCTTGTGCTGACCAAACTCATCAGACACAAGTGGGAAATACTAAACGCACTCCAGATTGCGCCTTTAAAGTGTAACAGCCATTTCACTGACAATACAGCCGTGTATATGTGAGTGGGACGAGACGGCAATAAACATAACAGCTTGATGGCCTTCTAGTCTTGGCAAGGCCTCCGTTCATCTACATCTTGTTTCATAAATTCACAGCTGGACTCTGATTTCTGCCTCATTACACTGTGAACAGAGAATAGGCCTCTCTCTCTCTCTCTCTCTCCCTCTCTCTCTGTGTGTGTGTGAGACTGAGATGTGAGATTACTGTCTCTGTCTCCAAGGAGCAATTCTTCCCAGCAATTGAAGTAGGCACGTATTTACACACACAGGCACACACACATTCAGACGCACACACGCCCACGCAATGAAAAGTGTGCGCAAAAGTCATACACAGTAACAAATACACATTCTCCCATACACACACACACGCATATATATATATACTCAGGAAAACATGAATAAAAATCACAGAGGGGTCAACATCAGTTCAGAGTTTGCATAAAAGAAACAGTCGCTAGTTTTCAAGAAAACAAGCTGCTACTCCTTAAACACAACTGGACAGCAGGAGGAAGGGAAGAGAAGAGAAGAAAGACTAAGAGAAAAGGGTTATGTGGAAACAGGTAGCATGACAGAGAGAAGAAAGACAGATGAAGAGGAGGAGAAATATCTTGGTCAATATGCGCTGTTCTTTTAATCTCATTAAGATTCAAAAGAATCAATGTTAGCTTGTCAATGTTCAATAAATATGTAAGCCCAGTAGGACTAGATATCCACACACACACACAAAGACACAGAAATGTTATCCCTGCTCGACCCCACTCTACTATCACTATTCATCCTCCTCTCCCATCTACTGTGACTCTTTATGGGCATTTTTTCCACGTTTTAGTTAATCTGTTCCATGTTACTGGTTACTGCATTTTGATTGTATTATTACACACTCCCAAAAAGTAAATGGGATCCCATTACTTTCATTTACCGGTAATTCAATCAGATTATTTGGATTTAACCAAAGAACTAGTCCATCCAAAAATAATAAACAAAATATGATCATCGCTGAAAGGTGCTTCATGCCTCGTCACACTTATAGTGATGCATCTGTGGGTGCATGCACAAGCACACGGGTGATCACTTTCCAAAATCAAAACAACCAGTGTGCAGAATATTAAAGAAATTCTCGGATTAACCTTCTTCTGCAGTAACTGTAAAAAATATCAAATGAATAGTTTTGAAGCTGTGAATAATTCGAACATTTTAATATCATTATTATACAGTATGTGACTCCATACACTCATGTG
The DNA here is from genome assembly GCA_036023855.1 of Gadopsis marmoratus. Classification (NCBI taxonomy): domain Eukaryota; kingdom Metazoa; phylum Chordata; class Actinopteri; order Centrarchiformes; family Percichthyidae; genus Gadopsis; species Gadopsis marmoratus. The sequence continues at coordinate 65,671 of JAVQJF010119497.1, forward strand.
ACATATGACTTTTAAACATGTGCATAGACACACACCAACAGCACACGGTGAATTATTTTAGCTGCGGGACACGTAGTAATTGACTGAACAATGTATCTGCACCTTCATTTTATCATCAGTCTGAACATGGTGTTAAAAAAAAACAATGAAGAAGTAAAAGGTGCTTTGTGACATGTTTTGTTTCTTAAAATGAAGACCACATTCCTAGTAGACCCAGCTGGCAAGCAAATGTTGCTTAAAAGTCAGCATATGCAATTTGGAAGGTGAAGCAGCCCAAGAATGATGCTGTGGATGAAAACTTTAACTCATAAGCAAAGAAAATGAATATAAAAAAAAACATATCCAGCCTGTTCAGTATACTCTATAGGGGTTTTTCTGTTTCAGCCTACATACCCTGGTGTGGCAAATAATAACTAATATTAGCAAACTTTACATAAATATTGCTTTTTTCCTATTCTCTACTTTTGATGCTGCTACACTATGTTAGCATAGACGATATCATATCATAAAGCTGCACTAATCAATATGTTTATATAAACTAACATACGAGTGCACTTGACAAAGCCCCAAATTAATTGGTTTTCACGCCACACAAGCTCTATTCTCATTAATCTCAAATGCTACCTGCCAAGCACCAAACAGCTGACAGACAACGTTAGCAATTAGCCAGTGAACACAGTAGAGCATTTAGCAGCTTAAGAGCAAGATGCTTTTCTCAGGAGGTGGTGGAGACCAAAACAAAGGGACTTACTACATGTACATTTGTCAGAAACCCAACTTCAGATGAATGAATGCTAGTGTTGCCGTGTGTCTGCTGCATGGGTAAATAAGCAACTGTTAATAATCGTTATGTTGATGTTAATAACATAATTTATAGGGTGATAATACAGTCAGGTCCATAAGTATTTGGAGAAAGACACAAGGCTGCAGTAAAAGCCTGGCAAAGCATCTCAAAGGTGGAAACTCAGCATTTGCTGATGTTCATGGGTTCCAGACTTCAGGCAGTCATTGACTGCAAATAATTTTCAACCAAGTATTAACAATAATCCTTATATTTATAATTATGTCAATTTGTCCAATTACTTTTGAGCCTCTGAAATGGGGGACTTTGTATAAAAATGGCTGTAAATCCTAAACGGTTAATGTGATATTTTTGTCGAAACCCTTGAATGAAAGCTGAAAGTCCACTCTTCAATCACATCTTGATTGCTTTGTTTCAAATCCAATGTGATGGTGAACAGAGGCAAAAGTACAAAACTTGTGTCTTTGTCCAAGTACTTACGGACCTGACTGTATGTCCACGGTGATGTCATGGTGTACTGTTACACCCAAGAGTACACTTGTACGTCAGTGAAGCAAAATGAGAAGCTAAACCGGTGGAAGTCAGAAAAAACAAGATTTTCAGCTGGTTTTGTTTTCCTATTTAAAGACAGGTGATATGCCCCTAGAACAGGTTTGCTAATGTGAAACTGAAACTATGGATCCATGAACAAAATTTTTCTTCCTTTCCGTCTTCATTCCATCTCCCTTCCCTGTGACTCAGATAAATGTCTTTGGCCAAAGGGCTTGTGGTAAAACAGGGGAAACAGCCAGGCCAAGCCAAGCACAGAAGCTTAGGATGGGGGAGGTGATAGAGAGAAGGTTCTAACCAGTACATGCATTGCAGCCTCTGGGCATGTAGAGTTGGTCACACTTGCAAGCCAACAGGTAAACAGGGGAGGCAGCTACTCATCAAGCTGCCGAGCAACATAAAAGGCAGTTTGGACAAAGAAGCGATAGGACACACTGAGGAGGCTTTTCGCCCAGAGGCTGTCAAGAGGAGTGTTTGCTAGGGAAAAACCAACAACTTAAAAGGACGGTAAATACAAAGACTCACGGCTCTCTCTGCTCTGCTCCTCAGGACTGTAGGACAACCCCATGTTGAAGAAGGTCACGGAGACAAAGACCTTGGATGGGACAAAACTTAAAAAATAAAAGTTTGCCTCCCCTTTTCCTTAAAATTCTTTATTAAAGGATACTTAATGTTTCCGTCAACGGTCTCTGAGCCTCCTACTTTATGGTGAATCTTGCCTCTGAGTCCCCTGGATTGCCACCGGCTAAAGACAGTCTTAACCCACAATTGAAACTGAGATTAGAATTGATAACCAGAGGCTTTGTTGTGAGATTATAGTTAAATATGGATCTATGCTTGAGTGAGTCCCCCATACATATCATCTACATTATCTTAAAAAGGAAGAGTGTCTATTTGTCCTCAATTTTTCTTTCTGTTTTTCTTCCTCCCTTCTTTCTAAGCTCTCCGAGGAGCTGACCACGAGTCTGACCTGCAGCCACAATATTATCTGGGTCGTCTGCCCACTTCAGGGTGGAGCGCATGAACTGCATCTGTAAAAAACATCACCGTCTCATTTGTGAATGTTAAAATAACACAGGATATGCTTTAATGTGAGCCGGGGAATCTCGCCTGTGTTTAAATATCAGTTGTACCTGTGAGGCCTCTGTAGTTATAAGTGCTGTTGCAGCAGCAATAAGTTACAGGGGTGTTGTCCACTGTGTCCTCTATTCTGTAGTGAACAGTTTAATTGAAAAACATCAAAAATCAAAGTCTGCCTGAACCTGACCACAGAGAGCCATATGTAATGTCGGTTATCGCACCATGTTTCAAATAGTTCTGACAAATAGGTCACATCAAAGCCCATCGGCTGTTGTTTGTCAAAGTGTTATTCTAAATTTACTTTCATCAAGATCTAGTGGTAGAATGCTTAAATATTTTGACATTATCATAATAACGTCAAGAACAAAAACTTTTGCAAGGTTGTGAAAAATAACAGTTGGCAAGGAAGACCAATGGAGACTAATTTATACTTGAGGCACAAGAAGAGTTCAACTAACAGGTAGGATAGGAAACCAACAGTATTTGCCTCCAGGACCAGGACTGAGTACAACTGGTACAGGGTATGTGGGCTCAGCAGGTTTGCCAATTGTTTGACTTTGAGATTTGATTTACGTACATTTTTGGAGCCAAAATCACAGGACGCTGGGTGAATTTTATCCAAAATACAGTAATATGTGGATGTTAATGGCCCTGCAGACTGATGGAATAGTTTCCACTTATCTAAATCTAATATTGATCCTTTGATAAATGTTCCACCTCCCATATTACAGTAAAGGTTCCTTCCTTCATTTGTCTTTGCACATGTATCTAAAGTTTTGATTTCAGGGCATCAACAGAGTTCTAGAGTTACATAATAATGACTCTTCAACCAATTCATAAGCAATTTAGAATTTTTCTTCTAAATGTCTTACAGTACCAGAGTTGTACAGTATCAAACATTAGTCTTTTGATATTAACTAACATGAAAAGACAATTTCTTAGATAAATTGTTATACAGCTGGCAATTGCAGTAGCTGATAGTGTTCATAACGTGTAACATGCAAATTGTCTGTAAATTGATACTGTAGAACGCGGGTGAACTGTACAGTCTTGTTATTGCTGACGAGGTACCACAAGGTTCAGTTCTCCGTCTTTTGATTTTTACAAATACTACTGTTATGCTTTCTTTTGAGGACAGGAAAACCATTTTGCATTTGACTGTCATGTTGATGCCTAACAACTTTGAAGATATACTGTACTATTATTAGCATTTATAGCCATGTCCATCCTTAGATGGTACTGATGATACTTGTTAATACTTCATCGAAAAGTACTGAACTTGGGAAGACTGCCTTCCCCATAAAAACTGCAAAATATTCAAACATCTTATCTTACTGCCTGATTTTTAACTTTGGATCTTATCATTTCTGTTTGTTCGTATGTGCTGATGCGTGATATTTGTTCTGCATCCTTTCTCTGCACATGTTTATTTCTGCTGTAATCAGGTCTCTCTTGCAAAAGTGGTCTTGATCTCAATGAGATTACCAGATAAAAAAAAAAAATTCATACAGACAGAAATAATTAGCCAAGCTCATCTCTCACTTGGTGTCAGGAGAGTTGATCCCATCATACAGAGGATTTGTATTATGTATGGAAACAAACACGATATTCGCTTTAGTATGTGCGCTAAAAAAATGGAACCATGCCCAGCTCAAACTCCCAGAACATCTGGAAATTCACTACAAGTGCTTTCAGTGCAACTTCGATTGAACATGGGAACATGCACAAATATGGAGTTGTATCATTAGCTCAGAGAGTTAAAACGGTAAACATATTTCAGTGTTATATATAAAAGGCACAAGTGTTACGTAGTATAAAAGGATATCAGAGAGAAATCCTTTCAAGTGGCTCTACTGCCTGTTGAGATTCAAGTGGAGAAACAAAGCTGTCTTCGAGGGTTCCCTCTCAATATTTAACAAGTTACGCATCACTAGGAGCGCGCCAGTGCATGGCTGTGTATGTGGGTGCATCTTTTTGACCCTGTCTTCTTTTTTAACATGTCAGTAATGTATCCTGCTGCATACATGTTTCATAGTTCCTGACACATCCAATATTGAACAGGGGTCACACGCACACAGAGGAATTACTTATTTGTGTGTTGCACATATTGTCGGTAAATTGTTTCCACAGGGGACAGGACAAGGCTTGAAATAGTACCTTCAGAGTGTTCATTTTAGACATGTGAACATTTCGCATTTACACGGCCACTGTGCATACATTAAGAGGTATACATGACATTGCAGGAGACATTACAACGCACATTGTGGCACTTACGAGCACATTATCTAAACTACCCCATGCATCTCCTCTTAGTCATGACATTTAGAAGCACTTGTGTGAAAAATAGTCAGTACACAATGTTTATCACCCAGGGCTCTTGACAGCTGACATGCAAATTTTTTAGTGCTGTTGGTAAATACCACCCTGCATCTTTTCAGTCCACTTAAAGTACAGATCCTCCACTTGCTTGCTTGTATTTTGGTGACGTCTTTGACTGTTTGTAAAATGCTTTATTTTAATGGCTTTAAGATGACCAGGCACAGACCGACAATGCATTCTGAACACTTAATTAAGCAGTCACAATACAAAAAAAATACAGCACTTCCACGGACCATTCAGGGCTCACAAACGCTTGGTTGCAGTTACTACTACTACTATTCCTAGTGAAGATGTATGGAATCAGATATGTGTCAAAAAAATCTAACAAAACCTCTTAAGAATAAGAATTTGCGAGAGAATAAATCTCACTGAAGCAAAATAAACTTTTGTCATATCAAAAGTAAAACTTATAACTTGGAAACAAATTATTTGTGTAATGGTCTAAACTATTGTAGTTACTTTGCATTGGGTAAATGCATTTCTCTCCGATGAATGTTAAATCACTAAAAATGTAAGGATGTGTCTTTGCAGATGTATTGTGTTGATAAAAGTCTCACGATTAACCCGTGTACCAATGTAGACAAAATGTATGTGATATTTGTAAAGTAAATGTTTATTCACTGTTTGTGCTCTAAGATGTCATGATGTAACCATTTAGTCAGTGAATCAATGCTCCAGATCTCAGTTCATGATAACACAAAGTATAACATAAAGTCTCACAGCAAGAACCCCAATACATTATGGATTAGTTTATGTTCTTGACCTAAGGCATGACCCAAAACATTATGCAACACAATGAATATGAACACGTGCAGTTTTTATATACTGCAAGTTTCTGTCTGATTGAAACTACAAGAGGCCGCCTTTTGAGTATCTTATTAGCGAGGGCTTGTGTATGTGTTTGAAAATATATCCCGCCTTTAATAAGCTGACACTTGACTGCTCTCCTCATTCACAGCAACATCTGGTGTACGAGCCGTAGGATTACGGAATATGAAAGAGCACTCATTAGCTACATTTGATGCAGCAACATTTGGATATGTGGAATATTGAACAACCTCCAGTGCTTGCAAATGTTACACTTACAGTAGAAAGCCACCACATGCAACATCACACACAAACACACACAGGTCCTGCTTAGTTCATTAGTGAGTGGGATTAATATACTGTACTTATAGGGTCACTTTAAGTTCTCATGTTAATCATAGAAATCACACACTGAGCTTTTGCCCAGTTAGATTTTTAGATGTAAAGAGTCTGTGTCCCATTCAGCTCTGGGACACTGCTCAGGCAAAAGAAGAATTTGAGATAACACTTAATGCCACTCAAACGCGACACTACACCACTGAACTTTAACAGTTGTGAATTTTTTTTCCCCCGTCTAGACATTCAGGTCCTGTTATCCACTCAAGCATATGGTTGTCATTGTTACGCTTATTCTTCTCTTTAAATGCTTTTCCATGTCCATTTGGATTTCTTGAGCCTTAACGCACATTTACAATTATTTATTTCAGTACTTCTTGGCTGTTTTTGTTTATACTGTATGTCCACATACTATATGCATTTATCTTGAGTCTAAATCAACAGTCATATCAATCATTAATTTGTTGGATGATTGAATGGTTGTGTTCTGATTTGACTGAGATTTTATGAGTCTGACATGGAGCACCATTTTTGACCCAAATAATTGTGGGCAAATTGACTACTTGCAAGGCTAATTGGTGAACTTGGTCAGTAAAAAAACAGCTCTCCGAGGTTCCTTCTATTTTGTCTGTACTGTGCCTTGAATGGTTTAAGCCAAACCTTACAGACAGGACTTTCTGTGTTGGTGCTGATGAGTATAGTTCTTCAGCCTCTAAGCTGCATTGTGGGGTCAGGGTTCAGTGCTTGGCCAGATTCTGTTCAGTATTTACATGCCGTTATTGGGAAATATTATAGGATCACACAACATCAGTTTCGAATTTCTGTGCAGACGATAGACAGGTTTACCTCAGCTGCGACCCCGATGACCTCAATGAATTTCATTCATTTTTAAACTGTCTCGAGGACTTTTATAAATGGATGGCTTTTCTTCAGCTCAACTTAAAAAAGACTAAGATACAGTTACAAACATACTAAGTTCATACTCCCATCTTATTCTTATTCCTCTTATAGTGTTGAAACCTTGGTGTTTTGATTGACAGCAACCTCACTTTGAATGGCCACATCAAATCTGTCATACAGTCATGCTTTGTTCAACGAGAAGAGATTAGAAAGTTTATTTCCTCATTTTATTCTCATCAGTCTACATAATTTAATTCAATAAAACATTATTAAAGATGGAATAATAGCTCTCCAATCTAGCTTGATAGCTATCCGTCATTAGCAAAGCTGCTCGCTCAGTCCCTAAAGTTAAGGACAATAAGTTCACACAGTTTATTCAACAGAAGTATATGTGCCATCTACTCCACCATTGCTCTTTTATGGCATAGGTTTTACTCCAAGAGCTTCATCTGATTCTCTAGCGCTTTCATCCCTCAAAGGTTAGCACTGATTGGTCAATAGTACAGTATGATTCACTTGTCATACACTAACTGCCAAAACTAAGGGGTTTGTACTGATAGGAGACATGGGCAAACTACAGGATTTAACATATTATCTTTTTATCCTTTTCCTATCATTCTTCACAACACTATCCAAATGTAAAATTACAGCAAAATTATCTTAGAACACACCCATGGTCCACCCACAGGTGTTTTCACTGACAGTATTTTGGCTAATTAGCCCTTTGAGACATGATTGGTCTAAAGACTCACAATCACACCTGTTTACCCCATGATTACTTCTTTGGGAAAACAGTAATTAAAAGCAGGGGGGGATTTTAGCTTTAAATATTTCTTGTGTTAAATTATATCACATTTTATTGAAATGTGTAGGAAATAAAAATCCTCTTTCATCTTGCCTCCCTCTACAGGAGCTACAGGGTCAGATATAGAAGACCATCCTGGAGCAAGAAGAGATTCAGTATCTTGCTCAAGGACACTTCAGCAGGGGGATGCTTGCCAATACCGGAGGGGGGATGCACCATCACAATAACTTTCCACTGTCCTTCACTGTAGTCATGCAGTTGGCACTGTTTTGCAGATTCACTTCCAATAAATGTAAGAGCAGAACATTTTTCAGCTCCCACATCAACAGCATTGCAGGTAGCCAAAGGCAGGAAGGTCTGAGGTGACCATGGAGTGATCATGTACGAGCAAAATGCTGTAAAAAGACATAAAATAGATGGAAAGAATGGAGACGTTTTCCTTGTTTTCTCCAACTCACCCAGTACCTTTCCCCTCCTCCCTTAACCTTTCCTTAAGCATCTCATTTGCTTGCTCTCACTCTGAGTTAGGGTCTTTTTCTTTCTCTCTTTTCTACTTTATTCCATCATTTCTTGTTTCACCTGTCTTCCCCTAGTCCTCCCATTCTTTTCTCCCTCTCCTTTCATCTCTTCCTTCTTTGCACTCTACTTTTGTTTTGAAATCAAATGAGTGTGTTTGATGGGAAGCTGAACAGAAAAGGTGGAAGAGGGGGAGGAGGTGGAAAGGGGGATTGTGGGAAGACGGCAGGTCCTATATATAGCGGTGAGCGTGGGTAGGTACCGTATTGACAGGAAAGACACACGGTTTCTATCCAAAGCAAAGCAGAGGGAGAGAGAGAGAGGAATAATGAGCCAGAGAGAGGTGGAAAAAGATACAAATGCTGACAATCATGTGTACATGTGAGAGAAACATCGAGAACAGCAATACATTATTGGTAACACAAGCCAGTTAAAGTAAACATTCAAATGGATTGTGTAAAAGTTATACTGCCCCATTCGAATAATCTGTGTACTTCTTTTTCACTACCACAGACACTTAAGGTCCAAATTTGCAACTACACATGTTTGAACATTTCATTTGAACATAAATCAGGGATAAGATCTCCCTAAAATGACAGAAATCATCAGCTAACATGAAGGGTGGGGGGGGTTCACATACACTGCAGCCAGCCACCAGGGGGCTATCAAAATATGTTGGGGCTTCGTTTTTGGGGAGCTGTCATGTCATCCATCTGTATATACAGTGTGACAGCTCGGTAGGCCGTGATCGTTGACTAGCAGAGTCAGGCAGGTGTGGGTGCATAGAAGTGAGACAAAACCGTTTTTTTCTCTAGAACTGACCACAGGTTTATTTCAACCTCTACAATAACACACTCTTTCTTGATCCGTCGCTCTTCTTCTTATATTCGCTCGCTTTGTTTTTCTCTCTCGTCAATACTTCTTCTTCTTCCACCAACCGTCTTCTCTCTGAGCCACCTGAGGCTCCTTTTAACCTTCTCCCAATCAGTCCTGATTCAGCTCAGCTGGGCAGCCTCTGCTCCGCTGCAGGCCCAGCTGCAGCTGGGTGTTGTAGTCCACACCCCCGGCCATACTGTTTTGTAGGCCTTTCGCCTCTCCCTGGCCGGTACGTCATCCCTTGGGCTGACTCG
>JAVQJF010119501.1:0-56967 GCA_036023855.1 Gadopsis marmoratus
TGTTGGGTCTGTAGATATAGAGTTGGCTTGAACTTGCTCTATATCTACAAGTGCTATGAGATAACTTTGTTATGATATAGCGCTATATAAATAAAATTTGATTTGATTTTGATTTGATTTGATTCTGGCCTGTAAGAATAATGTTTATGAATTAACTGAATACATACTACGGAGTAAAACTCACTCTGCTCCAAATCCTTGCTGGTTCCACGTCTGGCCGTACATGCTGTAGGAGGGAACTTGCCAACCATTCGTCACATACTGCCCATACTGCTGCTGTGGATTCCCATAGACCTGGTTCCACTGCCCCCACTGACTGTACTCAACCTGAGTGACACCAACAAAGAGAGCAAAGTGAATACATGCTTTAACTGCCACCATTAGATAGCACCTCTAAGTTCAATCAGGAGCAAATCATATTACAAATACTGCAAGAAAAAAGGTAAATTAAAAAAAGAAATGTAATTTACCCTTTTGGTCCGTTAGTCTAGTTTTTTACTCTGCAAACATATCATGGGATTTGTAATAATCTAATTCAGTTTCATAGTTTTGGCTAAAAGCGAGACTAGACTCTCCATCTCTCCCCTCATTTCATGTCAGTTTCTAATAAAGAGATATAGCTTTTTTTATTTTGTTCTTTAAATCTTATCAGTTTTGTTATCCGTGACATTTTCCCTACCTGCTGTGGATTTTTTGCCATGTCAGGAGATTCTTTGCCCCAGAAGCACTTCACTATGTGTCCTTCAATGGCTGTGCCATTTACTGAAACAATGGCATGGGCAGCACTGTCATGGGAGGAAAACCTTAAAAGGATAAGAGCAGCTTAGTAGTCAAATACCTCAAACAGAATCTCCAACAGGCAATTCAGAAAAAACGCAGTATTAAAGGTTTGAGCTGAGTGATCGCTCTGAAACAGCATTGAGGTGAAGACAAACATAACAGAAAGGCCACTGAATCAACTGGGCTGTTGTTGAGTCATGCACTATGTCCGTGTTGACACCTAGAGGACAAATGCTGCAATGGACTCGAGCTTTACCTGATGAAGGAGTATCCTTTCTCTGGGAAAACTCTGACTTCCATTATCTGGCCAAACGGTGTGAAGGTCTGTCGCATTAGGTGTTCTGAAAGAATCAAACAGAAAAAAAGGTTAATGTGGTTAGATCTTAGGCTATTTGAGGAAAGTGTATGGTCAGTAATAAGACTACTATTGCAGTGTGACTAAAGGCTGTAACAATGCCTCTTTAGAGAACATGACACATGCCTGATAGTCCTAACTGGATCCCTCCACAGTACACGGTGCAGTTCTGTGGACTGGACTGAGTCACTACGTCATCGAACCTCAGCTGCTTTGAGCCATCTGAAATGAAAACAAACAACATTTGTAAAGGGATGTTCCTACCTTGCATGCATGCCCTTAAACGACCTCTCGTATTTATACAAAGGTAGGACTTTGAAGAAAGCCCAGTCGATCCTGGCTGATCCTAGCCACCCCCCACGTGTGAGGAGTTCAAGTTGCCTCCACCTGGCCGCAGACACAGTTTGCCACGGTGCAGGACAAATAGACTTAATAACTCATTTGTTCCTGCTGCCACTGGCTTTTTAAATAGTGTGATGTGATTGTTGGTTGTTTCTTGGGCTGCCGCTGCCGATTGTATAACAAATTGCCCCTAGGGGATATTAAAGACATCTTTGACCTTTATACACAGAGTTTATGCTTAAAATCAAACCCAAATCACAGATGTGATTTAAGACTATGATAAAATTACCTACACTCCAGTATTTGTTGTCTACAATCAAATGGGCTATATCACAGCTAAAAATAAAGTCTGATATGGTACGGTCCCTAAGGTGATACAATTGTCTAAACTTATTTGGCTGTCCTTGCTGAGAAAAATGAACAGTGAATGCTTCTGCTTATGTGATCATGACATCCATATTACTGATGATAAAAATGATTGTCACATTAACGATATTGAGGTACTGGGTATCTAATTTGATCAATATGCCCTGTCAGATTGAAGCTGAATTTTCCTTTAAAAAGGCCCACTCATCCTGGCTGATTAGACCTCTGCTCTGGGCAGAACTATGCTGGGCGTTGTGTGAGGCCACCAGACTCGGAAGCTACCGTCTCTCGCTCTGTTCCACATTGAAATAAGTGAAACCCCATGTGTGTGGGTGTGAAGTAGGTGTGCAGGGCCTTTTAAACTTACTGTCCTGGGCACTCTTTGGAGCTGGTGGTTTACGCGTTGCCCAGTTGGTCCTGATTTGGCGTCCTCCAAGCCACTGTCCCCCCATGTTAACGATGGCATTCTCTGCATCCTATAAATCCAAATCAAAGACAGTTAGCCCTCTGGATGTGACAAATCTGTGACGTGTTTTAGTGACCATAATCAGTACTCAAAATATTCATTACTGTTTTGTAATCTACGTAATATTGAAACTGAAACTGGTGATGGTAAATGAGAAACTATGTAATGTTAGATGATTTAAGTTGTTGTGACTATGGTTTCAGTTATGATTAATTATATTTGAATTACTGTAAATGCATTAAAGTAGGATAATAAACAGAAAATAGAATTAACCTTCAGTCTGTGTTCTTGCACTGGAGCCTTACCAGTTTGTTGTAGAAGGACACAAATCCATACCCCTTTGATTTGCCTGTCGTCATGTCCTTCACAACACGGGCGTCCCTGCAGGGAAACGTGGAAACAACTTCAGTGTTCTTTCCAGTTTAAATGCTTCAAAACAAACAAAAAAGGAACCACGCAAAACACACTGAACTGTGAATCCTCTACTCTCTCCTACATGAATGTACATTAGCTATCATGACCTTGTACTGAGCACTGATTCATAATATAACTTCAAAGCAACACTTGAAAATAAAAAAAACAAGTACAAACACATGCAGCCTACAGTATTGTTTTTAAATAAGTTCAGATGTATTAGAGAGATGTACTAGAGCACCACGTCTTTGTTCAGTCTTCAACAGTAGGTTACTGATCTAAATTCACAAAAGGAACAGATTATATGGATTACCATGCATTCTTTAAATATGCTGTTGGTGCTCTTCCTACAAATAGAAATATACTATAGAAAATATCAAAAGAGAAAAAAGGAATTAAAAGGCATACATGGCCTGTTAACAGATTTCTTTATTTTTCCTGGTCAATTCTTTACCACCACTATGGAGTATGGGGAGCTGTAAATTTTGAGAAATTGACATTTTCAGAAATTTTGGAAGAGGATCATTGCACTACAAACAACACTATGCAAATCAAGATGAGACAATTTAAACATAGATTTAGAGGAATACATTGAGTATCGGAATTTGTTAATCTACGCTAGATCATGTTAACACATAGCATCTACAAATAAAGACATGTGGAAAGAATGGAATAAATAGAGAAAAAAAAACTACATCTGAGTCTCCAGAGTGCACAGTTCCTTGCTGTTAGCCTTCAAGCTCCTGTCCAATCCTATGAGCATTTCTGTAAAATAACCAAAGTGCTATTACTTTACTGAGACCCACAACTAACAGCTGTTCAGGTTCATACACACAGCTTACATACAGTTTACTTACCACACCCTAAATATGCAAAGAAAAGCAGGAGTAGGCTAAAAGCTGACACTTCAGTCATGAAAACAGAGAGCCACAATGCAAAGACCACACATATGTAACTGGAATAAAGAGCCTAACAACTTACAGGAATTGTGATAATTAATAACTTTAAATGAAGCTGTTCCAATCTGTCAAGAGTGTTTTTAAAACCAACAAATACATATGATGGTAAGAGGGTCAGTGCGTTCTGAAATTTACTTTCATGCGATACTTAATATTATATTCGTCCATCATCAACTGTGTTTACAGGCATGGATGTAGTGTCTTTCCACATGATATAAATTTGACCAAAAAAATACATCAACAAGAAGCAAAAATGAAGCTGTTCTCCTGAACACTAACCATCTCTGTTGACTCACAAGGGATAACTTGTGTTTTTCACGCTTTGTGTTCATCTTTTATCAGAATACGTTCAGAGTAAAAGCGTAAAATTCCCCAAACCTGCCTGATCATTTATCCTCTCAAAGAGGATGTGCACATAGCGCTGATTTGCAGTCAAAAATATAAGTGGCGCCCATCTCTACAGATGGTGGTCTAGGAGTAGTCTAGACCGGTGGAATGCAAGCTTTTCTTTCCCCTTTACAGTTTGAGTGTGCTACTCAATATTAAGTTGTGTGTGTTCTTTGGTAAGTGTTACCAGTATTTGAATTTATCTATTTATTTTGGGTGGGGCATTGTATGTCTTTACTGGATGGCCATCGGAAGTGACATAACAGGAAATGATGGGAGAGAGAAAAACACACAAAAGACCATGCAGTTCATGGATGGCCCCCCCAACGTATCCCAGTGTTTCCCATGATGTCAAACAATTGTAATAATCCAGAACAAAATAATTTCTCTGATATCAGACGTTGTTCGTAAAACTATTGAGAAGGAACAAAAACCCTCGGGATGTCAGCCCTTGTGTTTCAAATCATGAAGATCAAAACATTCATTTTCACAATATTTGTGAATTTCTTAATATTGTAAATTCCCAATTAAGTCAATACCCATGTTGTGTGCATGTAAACATGGTCATACAGTAGAAGAGTATGAAGTACCTTAGTATTGCCCAACTTTGGAGAAATCAATATGCTTACATTGTAGCACTTATTGTTCTGCACATAAAAAGAAATATCCTTTAAAGTGAAAACTTACGAGATTTTTCCAAAAGGTGCAAATGCAGCCTTGACATCCTCAGTGGTAATCTCAGGACTCAAATCACCCACAAATACATGGAAGTGATCTGAAACAAAAACAAACAAACAAAAGGGAAGAAACTATTTACTATTCTCTGGCAAACTTTGATTTCAGCAGATTAGAAAATCAATAGATTAACACTTACTGGATGTGTCTTTCTTCAGGCTACTTGGAGTGGTGGCCCAATTTACTTTGACCTCCTGAAAGACAGGGAGTTCACAGAAAGCATTTAAAACTATGCTCTGATTTCATAGAAGCTGAGAAATAGACATTTTCTACACAAGGAACAAGGGTCACAGGGGAATTCAGAAACAGTTGAGCTACCTAACCTCGCTTTTAAATTTAGACCAGACAAATTGTCCTACCTTTCCTAATATCTTCCTCCCGTTCATGGCTGCAAGGGCTGCAGCTGCATCTCTATGTTCAAAGAACTCCACAAAGCAATAGGGGTCATTGCTTGTATGCTGCAAGCGACAAGGTCAAACACAAAAGTGTAGAAGGTTGCTTGCACTGCAATTAAAAACCATTTATTTTCATTGCATTCACGTTTTCACAAACAATATTGGCTGCTTACCTCTGTGATCATTTTGCAACTTTTGCAAGGCCCTATCTGGGTGAAGAGTTGCAGAATCAAAATTTCTGTTACATCCTTGGAGAGGTTTCCCACATACCTGAAGGGGAAAGAGGGGGTTCATTTTGAGAAAAATACTTACAGTTTACTCCAGGTAACGATGAAGTGGCACAGATGGTGATACTTGTATAGTGAAAACTGACCCACAGACCGCTTATTTCGGGTATTAACGTTACCTTATGGTGATGGTGAGTTGTTAATGTGACAATATTTACATTAGTTTGACAGGCTTACAAGCTAGCCAACGCTAGTAGCGGCTAACGTTGGGCAGCTGCCGCAGTTAACGCTTAAGAGATTATACACACATACAAAATTAGCATTGTATGTTTAAATGTAACCTCATGTTAACGTTTGTGAACCACTAAATGTTTACGTTGTGTTGCAGTATGCACCAGAGATGTGTAGACAGCGGGAAGCTAAGTTAGCCACTGGTTCGCTAACGCCATTTAACGCTAATGTTAGACTTCTAAAATTACTTACAGGGTTTTTGGGTGGCTTTCGTCGTCCATGGCCGATGTCGACAGCTACCAGGGCAGAACACGTTAGTTACTAGCTAGTTAACTAACGTTAAACGACTCCGGTGTACGTTGTTGACTACAACAATTAGCTAGCTGTTAACTAGCTTAGACGTTAGCTAACCGGGCGCTAGTGCATACGTCACGCTAGGAGCCCAGAGGGCGTGTGAAGTGTGAGGTAACAAAACGCCACGATTTTTACAATTTCAGCATAAAGGATGACTAAATTTCTCAAAGTCATGGGTAAATGAATAACTACAAACGGCGAACAAATTAAGTAATTATTTTATCACATTAGGCAAAGTCTGGAAGTCCTTTGCGTGAGACTTTTATTTTGAAGTTGAAAGCAAGGGTGTGCTTGTTTTAGTCACCGGTGTTCGACGGGTCAGACAGACGGTGCTCGATCCACGGGGACCTGTCTGGAATTTGAGTTCATGTGTCAGAGTGAGGGCACGTTTTGAATGGCACTTTCACCTTTTGGTTAACACATTCTGTCTAATAGCATTGTTATTCTAGCTGTACAAACGGTGTATTAAAGTGCATTGATTGCTGACTAATGTATCGAAAGAACAACAAATCAAATTAAGAACAGGAGATAATCTGCATTTTAAAAATGTGATTAGTCTGGTCTGCATAATCAAACAGGCTGTCCATTTAGACAAGCAAACACACAAATAAACAAGAAAATCAATAAATAAACAGAGGTAATGTATTTAAGAATAAATAACACTGACATTTTTTCCAAGGTGGTGTATAAAGTGGAGGGATTGGCAGGTGCTTTTACTTTGAAGTCATTTTAATGAATTTAAATTTTATTGAAGGGTGAGGTGAACAAGGATGATTTATCCTGTGCCATTATTAAATTACCAAGGAAATCCCATCAAAAGTACTGAAGGTTTGTCTCTTCCCATCAGGGCTTAGTGGCTCCAACTTGTGCTGAGCAACACTGAGGCCTTTACTCCACAGAGAGGGGTCAAGGCAGGACGGGTGGTTTGTGGTTACCAGATACATATCCATTCAGTGCTGGTTAGCAGGCCTGCCAAAGTGTGAGGTGGTCTTTGGACCAAGCATGAAAACATTCTGGAATGTTCTGGAAACATAATCACTGAATGAAGAATTTGATAAGCATTTGTCAATGTGATTTATCGCTGTATTATTAATGATTCCACTGACTAAAGGCACCAATTATTGTAGCACATACAACTGAACAAAGTAGGGCTGACTAGAACGTTTTCCCCAAGCAAAAAAAAAAATCACAATAAGAAATGTGTGTGTGACACATACAATGGGATTCAAGAGAGGGGATTCTTATTTAATCTGAATATATAATAACAATCCCTATAATATTCCTATTGAAAAGTGTTTATTGAGCTGTTTTATCCCTCAACAAACTCCTGTATGTGGGCATTTTGAAAGATAGCGTCTGTGTTGTTTACACGTACAAACATCCATTTACAGGAATTGGCTCCACAGGCTCTGTAATACAGGTTTCGTTATTGTCAGTCTTCTCGTTATTTTGTCCATAAATACAGAAATCAATTGTCTTCGACTGCAATGTCCAAACTGTGTTTGAGCATCTCTCAAAAAAAAATCCATGTGGTGATTTCAGTGCATCTCCAGCCAAGTGAATTTTTTTTTAGATTTGCTAGTATTTCCCTCATAGTAGCCTATGATGCTGAATTGTAGTAGTCCTGCCGATGAAGGGCGCTCTGTCATTAGAGGTGTCACCGTGCCCACACTGTATCACACCACCACAGTTATGTCATTGTGCACCAAATCAAAGCAAACCCAGGCTGAGCTCCCTTGGCCAAGATTTGTCATGTGGGAGTTTGACTACATCTAATTTGGTGAACCTTTTATTGTGAAAAGGCTTGGGATTCCCTTGTGTAATGCACAGAGCACTGTTCTCAATGGGCCCGTCCAGGGACGCACAAGGGGGTCACTGATGGGGGGGGGGCTCCAGGAAGCCCCAGGAAGACTAGGTGTGGAGATCCCCCCCCAGTCAGCAGCAGGATTGACTGTGACTGTCAGGATCAGAGAGCAGCGACCGTCTCCACGGCTGCGGCAGAGAGACCCTCCCGAAGAGGGAAGAACAATGCGGCCAGGTCAGAGGTTTACTTTGTGTCTGCGACATAACAGGGTCTGGGAAGCCACGCCGCCGTGCCGAGCGCTGTCCGCCCCCAACAGTAACCCTGCTATTTCGAGAAACTTCCAGCCCACTTTTCCACGTCACTTGAAGGGATCTTTTAAAGCGTCCGTCGCCTGTATAAAATGTTCCAGTACTACTCGGCAGCCAGCAGCATGAACGGCATGAAGACACAGTCCCCGACGCTGACGATGGCCAACAACGACAACGAGCCGCTGCCCGTCGGATGGGAGGTGAAGATCGACCCCCAGACGGGGTGGCCCTTCTTCGTGGACCACAACAACCGCACGACAACCTGGAATGACCCGAGACACGACACGAAAAAGGTAAAAAAAAAAAAGAAAAAGAGCGGTCGGGATAAAGTTGGTCTGTCAGTGTTGACGGCGAACAGCTGTGCAACTCTGTTAACGACGATTTGTCGCCCGACGTCGGCGGTGCTGCGCGTTTTGGGTTGTTTTTCCTTGACACGCTGCTGAAGCGGCAGCGCGCTGCGCTACATCACCGTCATGTATATGAATCTTGTGGACTGTGGGCCTTGTTTGGCTCAGGCACCCCCCCCCTCCCTCCTCACACACAGCTCAGGAGCCCATTATAACGGGTGATCAACCCCGTTATGTCCCCGTGTCATGATCCAACACTATACTTACTCGATGAGTCACCCTGCAGCGGGTGGAGGCTACCTACGACCAGCGGCCAGTGTTTTAATGAACGCGTCGTTCACGGCGAAAACACCGCGACGTCCAGCTCGGTTTAAACTTTTTTCCCTTACAAGGATTGAGGCAGGTCCTCTTCGCTTCAGGCCCCGAGGAGTCGAGACGGCATGACAGAGGCGTCGGCGTCGTGTCCGGTATTCAATACACGTTGTGCAAACGTGCAGGTCTGCAGAGAGAACCCGTGGGCTCGAGTGAGCCTCTCGGGGGGGGGGGGGGGCGGGGGTCTGCCAGCTGCTGGTCCTTCGTCTCAGAGGTGGACGCCGTTGTCCAAAGTTAGTGTCCCGAAGAATCTGCTGGAAAGACACAGCTGTCGGGGGATAAAATTGGTGCAACGGTGCTGCCAGCGTGCGGTGTCCCAAGCTGAAATGGCAGAGGGCAAAGGGTCGCTCACAGCTGTCTCTTAACTTTTGTCTTCGAGGAAACATGCCACTGGCTTACACATAAACGCAGCTTTTCTTCTGCAGGATTATGTATTTGTTCGTGGCTATAGCTTTCATATGTGTATATGTTGAGATGCATGACTGGCAGAGTGCTGAACTATCAGTAGACCTGTTGCTTGCACTCCTCCACAGCTGCCATTGGCAGGTGTCTAGTCACTTGTTACACTGAGGATAATAATAAAAAAACACTTGTTCGACCTTGGTTAATGGGAATTTAGAACATTATTCCTGATGATTCTCACTGTCTGACATCCAGGAGTGCGTTGATAGTGGCAGTGTTGTAAACCAATAAGAACTTCATTTTAGCGTGATTGTTAGTATTGTATGCACACAAATGTATTCCCGGGATTGTTTATGTTCTTTCCATAAGGCTAGACCAGAATAGGTGCGGTCAAAGAAGACCGACACAAAGAGGAAATTCAGTTATTCATCATGGAAAGTGTATGCTAAAAATAGTCCAAATATTGTCTCTTTCTCCTTCGCGGAATTTGTCAAAGGGCGGAGCAGAATGAGATCTCTCTCTCTTTGTATGACATAATGATGATTAGCTAATAGCATGTTAGTTTAGAGGGCGTGCCAAACTATTGTGAGTGGGAAAAGTCAGGATACTCAGCCAGGTGAGTGATGTCACTCTGACTGTGGAGCAAACTATTGAACACAAACACAGCAGCTGTCTGACTGGGAATGTGCTTAAGTCCACAGTAGTCACCCAGATGTTAATTTCGTTTATCAAATACTCAAAGAGGTGACACCTTTGGCATCCCCTCGTGGAAATGTCACATTTTAACCTATAACCTTTGCAGATTATACCTACCAAGTTTTGAAAACCATTTGGTTGTATGCATCAATAATATGCCTGTAATAGGTTTTTGCAGACATGTTACATATTCAGATAAGAATGTTGAATTTAAGGTTCATTTGTACAGAGTTTTGGATGTACTTCATTTAAATGTAAATCTCTTAGTGGGAGAGTCAGTACCTATACAATTTACGAGATGAAAACCATGAGCAAGAATAGCTTGGTTAAACATACTAAAGCATTTTGTTAGTTTTAATAGTTTTTATAACTTTGTATTTCTCAAAATAAGCCAATCTCTGCGGCAAAATATTTAATATGTTATAATAATGATCTTGATCTTGAAATGGAAAGAAATGGTAAGATTCTTGAAATTTATTGTTGTAAAGATATAATTATTGGTATTTAAATTCATATCTATATACTATTGGCTGTGCTTCAGGTTAGAGAAGTGTCAGCAAATGGACCCAACATACCACCAGAACCAAGTCCTCAGGAGACGCAGAAGACCTTTGTGAGGGAGATGAAGCACCCCATTCTTCGTCCAGGTTATGTTCCTATCCCAGTCTTTCATGAGGGCGCAGAACTGAGGCAGCAGCAGCAGCATCCATGTTATTCCTACATCCAGCCAACCACTGCACAGAATATCCGGACTGACGGGCGGACACCTTCCCCAACGACAGGACTCCACTGCAGGCCTAGATCACCCTTACATGGACCTTCAGACAGCTGCTCCACTGAGCCTGGAAAGGCCAGCTCGCCTGTTTCACAAACAGCAGAGGTTGGTTGGACTTGAGTAATGATAAAAAAAACACAACACTATTCAGGCTGCAGTAATGTATAATTTTTATGCAGAAATACAGTTACAAAGCAAGTATCATAACTTAAGTTTTTCAATGAAAATAAATGATCTACATTTTCACTCTTTCAATTTGATATACTTTCAAGGTTTACACGGCACCGCATCACCAACCCCCACGGCCCAGCAGCACTGGTCTTCAAGCAGGTTACATCCCCATCCCGGTGATCCATGAAGGTGGAGGAGGCCAAACACAAACACAGGCTCAGTTAAATCCCTATGTCTACTCTCAGCGCATCCCCTACACAGAGCACCAGCAGCCCTTCCATCGCCTTCAGACAGACGAATGGCCTGGCTACTCTGCAGCAATGCAGCCTCCCCGGGAAAGAGCTTCTCCGATACTGTTTCCACAGCATCGTGATTCTATTCATCTCCCACCTCATATTAGAAGCCAGTCACCTATTATAACGCAGGTGCTGGGAGAGAGACCACAGGTAATCTTATTTTTGTGTGTTTTCACTTGGATTTGTCAAACAATGTTTGATTTCCACGTCAGTGCGTGTTGACCTAGATTGTGACCGATCCTAATGACTTCTTCTTCACTTCAAAGGTTCAGCAGCATGTCCTCACAAGAGACCCTCCCCAGAAAATGGAGCAGGATCAACAAAGCACTCAGCAGAAACCTGAGTACACGCAGCTCCCCCAGCCATTGCACACAGAAGCTGACGTCCAAAAGCCTCAACAACCTCAACAGTTCCAACAGCCTCCACCTCAGCAACCTCAGCAGTTTCAGCAACCTCAGCACTTCCAGCAGGCATCACCTCAGACATCTCCACAGCCTCAGCATCCTGAACAGTTAATGCAGCCGAAGCAACAGTTCCAGCAGGCCCAGAAACCAGAGCAACCACAACAACATACTGCAGATATCACAGTTCAAATACCTCCACAACCGGAGGCCCAGGACACGACAGCTGTTCCCCCAGAGCTCCCGCCTGTTAAGGTAGAGGCTGAACAGGCTGCTCAGTGCCCAATCCACCCAGGCTTGGCTAAGGTACAGCAGATAGTCGGCCGGGTTACTAAACTGGAGCAGGAAGTGAAATGTTTTGATGGAAAGAAGAATGATAAGAAGTACTTGTTACTGGAGGAGCTGCTGACCAAAGAGCTCTTAGCACTGGACTCGGTTGACCCAGAGGGTCGTATAGACGTACGGCAGGCGAGACGGGATGGGGTCCGTCGTGTTCAGACCATACTGGAAGAACTGGAGGAGCGCCCAGCCAGGCCCGCCAGTGAGACCACGATGGAGGGAGACAGCTTGACACAGAAGGGAGAGCCCAGGATGATCACCAAGGAGAACGTTGAGCTGGCAAAGGAGATATCATAATCACTGCACACTTCGTCATCAAGAGGAGACAAGGATAACCTGCTGTATATTTGATAGTGAACAAGTCTGATCCGGCTAACTCTCCTCGTCCTCTCTCTACAGCGTTTGTGGAAGTTGCATGCATTGATTAACAGTGTTGGTATTTCCTGCCATTCAGCACATAATTGATGGTAGCTCAGTGCAATCATGTTTTTCAAGCCAATGTTGTTGCCTTCTATGTTGTGCCAATGTCTTCATAATAAGACAGCTGTCATGATCAAGGTGTTGACAACGATTTCTAGTCACATTAAAATTTGAATAAGAGGCCTTTATCAACAAATAGAAGGAAAGTTGGAGTATTTTCTTAAGAAATGTTATGTGTAGTTGCCTTTTGTCTTGATCAAATATTGTATGAAGCTTTTCTTAATCCAGTTAGCACATCAGTTAGTACACGAGTGCAGACATTGGGGCTTTAAAGCAGAACTCACTGCAAAACTCAGTCAACAGAAAAGCATTTTCCCCTTTATAGCCACATGACCATGTTGGAGCTGCTTTGTCACAGAACACAGTGAATATGTTTCTTAGATGCTGCTTTTTTGGTGCATTACTGATTTTGCCGTCGTTGCATTTTGCCCTCATTGCAATGCATCATGCTGAAAGATCAGCAGCACTTCATTTGAAATATATAAGTTACACAAGTTTTGATTGATGTGTTTGAGTGTTTGTATGTGCATTGGTTTACTTGTTATTTCAAAACATTATATCAGTATTTATATAATTATATAGTATTTTGGTACATCTTTGAATGTGTGATGACACATGGAGGTCGGATGTGTATCTTACTTGAGATGTGAGACAATCAGCACTTGGTGCTAATGAGGAATCGCAGTTTAAGATTGTCTGAATGTTCATGTATAACTACCAAAGCCACAATCTGTAATAACACTAAGGCAAAAATGGCCTAAAAGCTTTAAAAATGCCAACTGTGAGAGAATACCCAATTTATAGACAGATCAATTTCAATCTGTCATTTAAAAATGTCCGAAATTACTTTTAAGATGACCCTAACTGTGTAGTAATGCGTCACTATATCACGAGCCACCTGTCAGGTAGGGTCACTGCCACCGTTACAAATTATGGATTGTGGTTTATTGTTGATCACAGTTTATGAGTAGCAGGCTGATGCATTGTTGAAAGCAAGTCACGCTGGTATGTTTGAAAATAAAATGGATTTGACATGGATTTTGACTAATATTTGGATTCCCACAGATTCTGCAAAGTCTTGAGACTGATTTCTTTGCTCTTTCTTTAGGTTTTTTTTTTAGAGCATTAGGGACAGTACTTGCCTTGTTTGTCTACTCTATATACAGTATACCTAATACTGAATTGAAGGTCCACCATGTTTACTCCCTGCCAAAAGAATCCATATTTTAATCATGTATGCGTGTGGATTTGAAAATGTGTCCCTGAGTCCCAGTCTTGAGCTGTCTTAAGAGTTTTCAATGCTAAGATTATGTCATGTCTCTGTCTGAGGTCGGCTGCTCCCTGCTTTTCCCCTCAGAGTCCCACTGAGTCATAACATGCAACATTTTTGCCCCCTTATTCCAAAGTGGGTGGGACAACTGTGTGTATGTGGTGTGATTTTATATTTGATATTTTGCTTTTTATATGAATGACCCTAGCATGTACCATTAGAATAGGGACTCAAAATACTTATGTTTGGTGATTGTTTTATACATAATCAACCAATTTTAAAAACATCCCTCCCGCAGATTCAACTTGCATTCGCCTTGCTGTCACTGACAGCACGTGCTGCAGCTGTGGTGTTTTGCTTTCTCTGAAATATGAAAAAAGACAAATTAAGGCAATATGTAAAGTAATAAAATAAAGCCAACCCATTCGTACTTTAATCAGAATGAGGGGTCCAACATATGATTTCTTTCAAATATAAAAAGATCATAGAATTAATGAACCGTATAGCTGATAATGGCTCTGCTCCCTTAGTAAAACATGTAAACAGTGTTTACGTGCAGTACCTGTACACCAGTGATGACGACACAGGTCACGTGTTATTGTTTAGAGCAGGAAGCTGTCGGTTACGTCTGAACGGCGCACAGCGACTGCTGGGAAACCCGCTCACCACTCATTGGCGTGTCTGCCGTTACTCTGTTCAGCATGTCTGTGGGGAGGGATGCCTCTCCAGTAGAAAGGGAATTTGATTATCAGTATGCTTAGTGGTAGGAATAATCAAACCGGACACTCACCCAGTCGCCGCCGCTAGCTCACTGGGTCACTAGCTACCGTAGCTCACCAGCCTGTGGGGAACGAGCTAACCGTGTAGCTAGCCAGTCGCTCTCTGGCTAGCTACAGTTAGCCTCCCAAGGCGTGGAAGTTGGTCTTTACCTGTACCTGGCTGCTAAGCCAGCTAGTTACCCCGTTTTTTTTTTGTGTAACGTAAAGCGACAAAATGGAGCTGTTCCAAGCCAAAGACCACTACATCCTTCAGAGCGGGGACCGTGCTCTGTGGTGCAGCCGAAAAGACGGGACCATGACCGTGAGACCTGGTACGTACTGGATGACAGCTGTCTCTGCTGCAGCCGGCCATTTACCTGAAACTAACATTTGGCATTATTTCATATTGGCGTGAAATGAAAGCGACGTATTTCTTGGCCTGTCTGGAGTTGACAAACATTATGTTGGTGATGGTTTTTGCCACCACGTATCTGAAACACCTCGGCGGTTTAGTCTGATCTCTCCGTCGCTATTATCACTCGTCCATCTCTGAAATAATCGTCGTCGTGAAGTATCCAGCTGTGTTGAACAAAACAAGCAGTTTGGTCAATAAAAGACGTACGTGTTGAATGCGCCATTGTGAAGTCTTGAAATCATCGCCCTGGCTTTTATTTCGGGAGTGCCAACACCCCAGACTCCGAAGTTCTTGCTTTGCTTCTTATGTTACAGACTGAAGGCTAAATGTGACTCTCCAGTTGTCTTCAAACCAACCAGACCTAATACAGGGATAGAATAATGTAAAAAAAGAACATCATTTGATCTTTCATACGATGTGCTGCTTGCTGTACGACAGCTTAACAGATGTACTCTTCTGAAATGGTTGAATTGATAGAAAGCTGTGATACTGCGAAGTACAAAAAGTACAGGTTATTTATACAGGTGTTACTGATGTATGTAAAGCAGCTCCTGGTATTAGGCTACACTTTGGTCACATGCAGAAGTGAGTACTACTGCTGCTGCTCATGGCTGTGACAAAACATGTGTCATACCTTCTCACCAAATGAAATACCTGTGGTCGTGGGAACTACATATTCCCAGCCGGTGAAAGAACTGCAGAACTAAAAGAAAAGTTTCACGCGAGTCGCCAGAAGGCAGCGCCTGTTATCCTGTGTGTCAGTCCAAGTTGTATGGCTGTGCAGCCATCCTGAACAGGTTTTTAGTTGCACCACTGATTCATTATTTAATTGGAAAAAGGGTTTCCACTCCTCGCTGGGTTTCCACTCCACTGTCAAGCACACAGTGAAGTGTCTCCGTGATATTACACATTCTGAGTGAAGTTCTGGTATGTTTTTATGGTTTATGGTTTTGTGTGTGTTTTATTTTCTGCAAGACCGTTGTTTTAGGGCCCTCGTGGCCGGTTCCCCTGTACAAGAAAGACTCATGCTGGTGGAACAGGAAAGAGTCATTGTCTGGGGCGGCCTCCACCCTTAGCCACGCCATTCATGCTTTTCCAATTTTCTCCATCTCAATCATAATCTGTCACGGTCATAAGAATTCCAGTTTCCCTCTTAGTCACTGAGTTTGAGCTTTGCCATATCCGACTTAAAACGTGGCAACGTTAAAAATGTTAGTAAATGGAGACAAGAGTAGTTTTTTCTCCAGTCAAATTACACTTTGTTCAATAAAACAACACTACCCTGTCTTAGGTGTAATAGCTGTGCTTTTCATACAAATATACATGAAGAATGACAGACCTACAAGGCTGATACAGATTTATGGATCTTTGTCTATCTCTGGATTGTTACTCCCTTTAACACAGTGTCAATTTCAAGACCGTTTTTGAGGTTAAGAGTGTTTGCTGGGTATTAAACACAAGGTTTAGCGTGGTAACAGGAAATCACCCGACCATGACTGTTTTGAGCTACCTTCTGTTTTTAACACACACAGGTTAAGCTCTTTGTGTGAATATTTAGCTGTCCCTGAATAGACGCACATGATGTAGGCACATTTCTCAGCATATCTTGCTGAGCTGTCTTGCCACACCACTGTTCTGACATTTCATCTCCATGTTTTTATTTCAGCCACAGACCTGTTGTTAGCTTGGAATCCAGTGTGTTTGGGTTTAGTAGAAGGTGTCGTTGGAAAGATACAGCTTCATGCAGGTAAGTGGAGAATGGAAAAACATTTGATTATTTCACCCTGAGCATTTTTTTCTTTCCCTTTTCCACACAGCACATACATTCGTGCCAGTATTTTCCGTCTGTGTGCAGTGCACTAGGCACTTGAGTTACCAAATCATCCAGTTCTTAGTATGTTTCTTACTCGCAAGGAAAGGTGTGAAAAATGTGTTTGAAGAGGAGTGAGCGGATGGTGATGATTCAATTGGTGATAAATCTGATTTTGTGGGCCTCAGGGTAAGATCGTTGAGATTAATTTGATTCATTGCAATCCAGTTCAATTTCATTTATACAATGCTAACTCATAACAGAGGTTATCTCATATAGAGCAGGTCTAGACCATACTCTTTGTAGTATTATTCACGGAGACCCAACAGTGGAAAAGAAAAACTCCCTTTTAATGATTTAACATTATGCCCATCATAATGAAATATAACAATTATATTATTCTAGCAATCCAGATCCCGGTTTAAATATTTATTTACCAGATGTCTTGTGTTACCTTATTAAAAAATCTGCAGTTAATGGCTGGTGTGCAGCTGCTTTCTTCACACCTCTCAGAATGTGAGGAAATCTCAGCTCCTCCTTTCTCCTCCTGGCAGATCTTCCTCTCGGCCTCGTATTAATCCGCCAGAAAGCACTGGTGGGCCATTTGCCAGGCAACCACAAAGTCTACAAGATCACCAAGATAGCTGTCATCCCTCTGTCTGACGAAGAGCCTCAAGAGCTGGAGCTGGAGGTGTGTATGCTTACACTGTAATGAGACACGAGAAGCAGTGATCATGTACTTGTGTTTTAATTATTGCATTCAGGCCCCTTGTGAGAATCCTAAATTGTTATTAATGTACCCAAGAATACCCTGTATGCGTCAGCGTATGATTCATCTCTGATGGGCTGATAGTGGTGCAGAATGAGTTGTAGATATTTTTAATAATTTTATTAAATCAGTTTCATTTTCACACCCACATTTAGAGTGAAAAATAAATGCAGACATTAGATCACTGTAATAGATCGCACACGAAGTTGAATATTGCTAAGATTTCAGTCTTACAGGGGAGCTTCATGGATGATGAGACAGAATATTTTCAAGTGAGTAAATATGGAAAAGGATTATAGTTCCTGGATAGACTTTTAGACCCTGTCCTGTTGTACATTGTTTTTGTAATTGCAGAATGATCATTCTACCTCTTTTGTGCTTAGACATCCTATAGATCAATGTAGCTTTTAGATTGAACTATACAGAGTACTGTATTGGTTTTTGTTTTGTTGTTTTTGGCTGTTTGTAGTGCGTAGTAATAGGCGCTTAAAGTATCACTATCATGTTCATGAGATTTGTGGAATTGCATAAATGTGATAGAGAGTCCTCTGTTTCAGCTTTGCAAGAAGCATCACTTTGGAATCGACAAACCAGAGAAATTGGCCCAGTCGCCCGATGAGTCAAAGTTCTTGATGAAGACTTTCAGCCAGATCAAATCTAATGTGGCTGTACCCATCAAGAAGAAGGTATTTTGTTTGTTGTACACTTTGCATTCATCCTCAAACCGACACACCGCTTTTCCCATCTTTTGCACTTTTAAAGGCTTTGAAGTTGTTATTTTGTTTTTGCTTCCTTTGCTTTGTCGCCTTATCGCTCTTTTCTATCCACCTGCCCAATCCAGTATTCCCCTGCCTTCCAGGTCAAGGAAAACAAAGAGAAGGAACGTCTGGAGAGGCGGCTTCTAGATGAGCTGTACAAGATATTCATGGACTCAGACTCCTTCTACTACAGCATGACCTACGACCTGACAAACAGTGTGCAGCGTCAGGGAGACTCGGATAAGGCCGGCTTACCCCTATGGAAACAGGTTTGGAGAGAAACACGTCACACCTTGTTTGCGCTCATTACTATTATTATTATTAATTTATTTTTTGTATGTATTTATATTGCAAAAACCCCTCATGTCTTATTGTTTGTGAAAGGTGGATGATCGTTTCTTCTGGAATAAACACATGCTCCAAGACCTTATTGACCTTCAGGTAAATCATTTTTCTGCACAGAAATATGAAGAGGTGCTTAATGTTTGTTTCTCTCATTTTAGAATTGAATAAATACACTTTTCCCCCAGATTTGTTTCTTTGACAATTGCTGACACAACCATACAGGTTTTCTTTACAGTTGTCAGCTGACAGAGCATAGCAAGACCCTGCTGTGTAAGCGCGGCAGTTGTATGCGCTGATAATTACCAGAGCTTTATCAGAAGAGTATGAAAATACTCTGTGATGGCTCTTAGTTATGGAACATTATCTACTTTGGGTACTCGGTGAATGCAAAGTGCTCCCTTTTAACAGGGTTCCTGCGGATGCTTAAAAAGTCTTAAAAGGCATTAATTTTATTAATCTAAAAATAAGGTTTTAATTGTTATTAAAATGTCAACGCTATCATTCAAAAGTCTTAAAACTGCTAACACATGGGAAGTTGAATTTTATGAATAATGTTTGCTGACATTGCAATTTAAAATCTCAAAATAATTGGTAACATTGTACTTTTAAAATAATTTACCCAATGCTACGCTGATCGGAATAGTGGAACAAATGACACTCGTTTTGTTTGCTGCCTGGACTCACAATGTCGACGGCACTTGCTGAGAGCCGACGCACTAGTGACGACATCAACATGGGAAAGTGATACATTTAAAAATTATTGGCTAGACAACACAGATTTTTTGTTATTGCTGAAACCGATACCAGACAATGTTTACGAGGCACGGTGCACTTTGTGCAAGAAGTCTTTTAAACTCGCCACGATGGGTTTAAAGGCAGCGGAGTCTCACATGAACGGTCATAAACACAAGACGGCGAAGTCTTCCCTCCAACAGACACCAGGTATTGCCCAGTTCTGTTCTACGTCTTCGCTAGTCTCCACCACCATCTCCGACAACATTTTGGTGTACAGCTACACTAAAAGCAGACAGACTACAGTGGTGTATGAACACAGTGACAAAACGCCAATCATATAAATACATCAAGGGCATAGGAGACTTAGTTCGTGAAATGTTCCCGGACTCTGAAATTGCCTGAACCTTTGCATGCAGTTCAGATAAGACAGCCTACATTAGCAAGTTTGGATTTGCCCCGTATATCTCAAACCAGCTAGAACAAGGGCGCATTTGTTTTAACGTTCGACGAAAACCTCAACCTGACCACGAAAACTCGATCTGCATGTCTGCTATTGGCGCGAAGACCATGTCCAGTCAACATATATATGGGATCGCAGTTCATGGGACATGGAACAGTCCAGGATGTTCTGCACCATTTCAAAGTAAGTAGCCAGCATGAATTATATTGGGATTTTAGTGACATCATTTTAGAGTAAGAAAATGAGTGCACGCTGTGAGGAAATTGATGACTTAAAAAAAAAAAATAAAGACAGGTCAGCCTTGCCAGTATGGCAATTTGTAAAAAAAAAAAAAAAAAAAAGTGATCAATATCAGAATAATGTTTTACTCGTTATCAATGTGTCCATTGACATTATTATGTTTATGCCATACGTGTGTCAGCCTCCCATTCATTACAAAGATATGCTGTTTGCTAAATGTTTACTGGATCCCATATGAATATCTAAGCAAGTGTGTGTGTGTGTATATATAAAGTGCATATTATTACTATGAATTTAGTTATTACCCAGTACTATCTGTGACTGCACTAAAACATTTTTATTTTTGTATATATTTTTATCTGTTCATTTGTATTGTTTGTTGCAGGTGACGTGATTACCCAACAGTTTAGTAATTTCTTATGTGTTGAGACTAGAAATGACACCATCCTTTCCTACTGACCCACCAAAACTAGGCTGGATGTTTTCCTGCATCATGCTTTCTGGAGCCAAGTCAATTGCATCAGCTAGGTCCAGGTACAGGATGTACCTTGATGGGGAGAAGAGAAAGAAAGTGGCCAGTATCGCTGCACAAAACCAATGGGCAGATGCAGAATCCTTTGAGGAGCTGAAGACGAAGGAAAAGTCTCTTTCTGAGATGGCAAACATTCTGCAGAATGATTCTGATCAGCTCGCCACCCAAGCTGAGGGAAAGGCTGGCACGATGATGGCACAACTTATCACCAAATCAAATGCGATAAGGAAGTGCCCTAAAGAAACCTGGCAGAATTGAAGGAAGCCTGGAAACCCATGCCATAGCTGATATCATGGTTTTGATATTGCTTTCTGTGTGTTCCACTCTAGAACGTGTTAAATGTTACTTTAACATTTGAACTATTGTATGTATGATCTATACTTTTTCACAGAACCAAAAGACCATGATTTATGTTAAAATAAACATTTGGGCAAAATTGTCCCTAAGTAATTGATGTTGTTTTTTCTTAAATTTTGGTTATAGTAAAGTTGGTCTTAAATTTCATCTTGAGTGCCATTAAATAAGTCTTAAAAAGTCTTAAATCTAACTTGCCTTAAGCTGCAGGAACCCTGTTTTAATCTCCTTGTCCTGCTGTTTTCTTTACTTTCTGAATGTTCCAGGTGCCAGACGTTGACCTCTGGGTGACACCAATCATCCAGGGCTTTGTACAGGTGGAGGAACTGGTGGTGAACTACAACGATACATCTGATGAGGAAAGGAGCAGCCCTGAGACCCCACCACAGGAGGTCACCTGTGTTGATGACATCCATCCCCGCTTCACCGTGGCCCTGATTTCCAGACGCAGCCGCCACCGCGCAGGTAGATCTGTGGTCACTGTCAGCTTGGCATGGCCCATAAGAAAGTCATCCCTGAATCCTAATTCAGCCCATATGTGGGTTATGTTATGTAATTAGGAGTTTCTTTCACAAAAGGCTTTGAAAAACTTGGTATACGATTTAGTTTTTATTCTCTTCAAGTGAAGCATGATCTGTGGTATAAATAATCAGTGTTGATGCATTCTCCTTGCCCAAAGGGATGCGGTACAAACGCAGAGGAGTGGATACCGATGGCCGTGTGGCTAACTATGTGGAGACAGAGCAGTTGATCCATGTGCACAGCCACACTCTGTCCTTTGTGCAGACTCGTGGCTCCGTGCCTGTCTTCTGGAGCCAGGTGGGGTACCGCTACAACCCCCGGCCACGCTTAGAGAAAGGTCAGTACACCAAAATTGTCTTTCATGCAGTCCTACATACAGGCTTTGTTTGTGTATAGTGGACTTTGCACTTAAAAAAAGAAAGGCCATTTCACTCAGAACCGGTGTTCTCTCTGGCGTTCACCCATCTATCCAGTGTATTTGAGCTATGTCATGTAAGACCAAATATAGTTATTTAATCAGCCATTGGTCTTTGCTCCACTGTAATCATTTTTTCTTCACAGAGATTTGGAGAAATTGTAGATTGGATATGGGGAATTTGCTGTTTCTTTCTTTAGGAAACCAATGTTACATCAATGTAAAAGCTTGCAAACTATATCGCTTGATGACTTTAGCCAGATTCATTTATATGGATATCACCATTCGCATGCATATTTTTTTGCCGTTTCAGGAGAGAAGGAGACCATGTCTTATTTTTCTTCTCACTTTGAAGAACAGCTTAAACTCTACAAGAAGCAGGTGGGTTTGCTCTGCCAGAGTGTATGCTTGTGTATGTGCTTAGCATAGGTGTTGACTACTTCCGTATCAGTCTTGTGTTAGGATTGTTATTTAAAATGTATCCCCACTGTGGTTATTCTGCCACCTGTGGCTGCATATAGAGGTTTTAGCATGTGACCTAGACTGAGTTGGTGACATTGTTTGCCATCACCCTGCTTGTGTCATCTTTTAGTATTAGTTAGTAGTCAGTTTTTTTTTAAGATTGTGTTTACAACAGTGTTGCTGTTGAGGTGCAGAGAGAAGGATAATGCTAGTATGTAGCAGTCATGTTGTTTAAGCTTTTTAAAAGCTAAACTACTGGCCTTTTGAATTCGCACACTTAAACTTATTCTACCTCATTCATGTGACAAGATGCATTTGAAAATGCCAGTATAGTTGTCCTCCCATTAACATTTAGCATCTCAGTGTGTTTCCACAGGAATGACTTGGAGGGATATAAATGTTAAAAATGAGGCTAAATGACCGCACTCTTTATTGTCTTCTTTAGGTCATTATTAACTTAGTGGATCAAAGTGGACGGGAGAAGTTAATTGGCGACGCATATCTGAAGCAAGTCCTGCTTTACAACAACCCAAACCTCACATATGTTTCATTTGACTTTCACGAGCACTGGTAAGAGAAGCTCTTTCCACAGCAGTGTAACTGGTTCATAAATGTAGTCGTATTTTAAACCACACTGCATTTGCTTCCCTTTTCTGCTTCTTATATCCTGTTTCTCAGCCGAGGTATGAAGTTTGAGAATGTGCAAATACTGACCGATGCGATCTTTGATATCATCACTGACATGAAGTGGGCCTGGTAAGTGTCACGCTAGTATTTTGTCATTTTCAGAGAAATGCTGATACCATGAAATCTTTCACATCTCCATTGGGACGTGATTTGAACCACTAGTAGGCTATTATGAAGGTTGCTAATCATGTTTGTTATTGGGTTAAAGGTTGTAATCCTATGAATGCATCCTGTTATGTATGTTCCTCTGTCAGGGTGGATCAGGCCGGAGTCATCTGCAAGCAGGAGGGTATCTTCAGAGTCAACTGTATGGACTGTCTTGACAGGACCAACGTGGTCCAGGCTGCTATTGCTCGGGTGGTGATGGAACAACAGGTGAGATATTTTCCTTGTCTGGACCCAAGCAAAGAAATATCATTATTTAGGCCTGCTATGCCTTGTGGGAGCTGCTTTCTACATTTGTACTATTTCCTGTACCAGTGACCTTTTAGATTGAAAGTTATGTTGTTCCTTATCAAACTTGTGTCCAGCTAAATAAAGTTAACTGCTCCTTTGTGTTGGTGAAATTCAATGTCATACTCCCGGGAGCCCATCAAGTATGAAAGGAATTGTTTCAGTGTTTCAGGGCAACAAATAATACCAGTAGTAATAATCTAGAATAATCAACATCATCATAAAGGCCTTATTGTTTTATATTTCTGCTTTCTAAAACTGTGATGGCTTTACCAAAGGTGTAAGCATGAAGATTCACATGGCAACGTGAATCCTCGTCTCAGTTATCTGTTGTAAAAATGCAAAGTAAACTGCCTACAAACTAGACATTTGCATATATTTGGTCATCAGATCACACACGGTAGTGGTGGACCTTTCATGTTCGTACATCACTAAAACAGCAAGGATAGTCAAATAGACCTTTAGTGTGCAACAACATAACCTCAATTTATACACCCAGAATCATTTTAGCGTTCTAGAACTCCAGCATATTCATCTTGGATCACATTTAATGAGCATATACAAGTGTAAATTGAGCAGTTCATAGAAGTGGATATAGGCTGACCGTTGTCACCCATGGACAAAAAACATCTCCTTTCTTCCTGCAGCTGAAGAAACTGGGTGTGATGCCTCCAGAGCAGCCTCTGCCTCTCAAATGCTACAGGATTTATCAGATCATGTGGGCCAATAATGGAGACACCATCAGTAGACAGTATGCAGGCACAGCAGCGCTCAAGGTAACAGCATTGTCTTTGCACATGGTTCACATCTGAGTCAGTGTTTGCTTAAACAGTAATGAAGTGTGCCATCTTTTCTTGACACAGTCAATTGTTTGGTGGTTAGTTTAAGCTATTGAAACATAAGCGTTCTCTAAAAGTAGGACTTGTAAATCAACAGAGCATAGAATTTATCAGAAATATTGCTGAAAATATTTGCTGAATGACAAATATGGACTGAGCCTTTTGGACCGAAATTTCAGAGAGTCACAATTCAATAGGCAAGTCAAAATGTATATTTAACAGACACAGTTTGATCTATTTTAGGGAGACTTCACCAGGACGGGGGAGAGGAGACTGGCTGGTGTGATGAAGGATGGCGTGAACTCAGCCAACCGCTACTATCTGAACCGCTTTAGGGATGCTTACAGACAAGCAGTCATTGGTATGGAAAAACTACAGATAGTATAACTGTATAAATGCATCTGCACCCATGCTGTCCCAAAATCAATCCTTGATTGACTCTTCTGTATCTCCCTGCAGATCTAATGATGGGCCTGCCAGTGACGGAGGACCTGTACTCCATCTTCAGCAAGGAGAAGGAGCATGAAGAGAAAGAGAAAGAGAGCCAGAGGGGAGCGCAGGAGCAGGTCAGCCTCCTGCTGCAGACCTACATGCAGCTTTTGCTGCCTGATGATGAGAAGTTTCATGGAGGCTGGGCCCTCATCAACTGTGACATGAGGTTAGTGGATAGCTGCCCTGTTTTACTACCTATTAACTTCATATCATCACTATTTATTCTATGCTTTCATTAGTTAATGAAGTGCTCCTTTCATGATACTGTTCTTTTTTTCCCCACCAGCCTCATTGATGCAACCAACAAAGACGTGGATGTGCTGCTGCTTCTGTCTAACAATGCCTACTACATCGCTTAGTAAGTCTGACTTTAAATTTGGCAACATTTTTCCTCCGCTTTCTCGTAGACTCACTTATGTTTGCATTTATTTCCTTGTAGCTACGATGAAGAAGCAGATAAAGTCAACAAATATCAGCGCCTCAATTTAGAGGGTTTGGAAAAGATTGAAATTGGTAAGAAGTTAGACTCAAAGGAGAAGTGAAGGTTCTTGTACACTCACTGAGTCACCCGACACTTCCCAAAAGTGTGCTTAACAGTTTCTCAGTAACCTTTTAGCAATATCTCTACTGATTATGATTCATGCAAAGAAAGTACGTCACTAAAAATTGAAGTTATACATTGTGTTTTCTTTTGCAGGTCCAGAGCCTACTCTGTTTGGGAAGCCAAAGTTCTGCTGTATGCGTCTGCATTACAGGAATGAAGACACGAGTGGATACTTTCACACGCTGAGAGCAGCAACACGAAATCCTGAAGATGATGGAAAAGGTAGTATGTAATTCTTTAAAAGGCAAGAAAATTAAACTTTTTAGATCATTAACTGCATTTACTGGTTGAGACTTACATTGTGATACATTTCAGACACATTACAATGCATAGCTGAGATGCTTCGCATAACTAAAGAGGCCACGGGGCTGGACCTGCTTGTGGTTGAAAAGAAGCTGGAGAGGTGAGTGCCAATTTGTTGTCATTGAGATGATTAGCATTTATCTCTGTCTCTTTTTCTCTCATTTTAATTTAATGACGATAAATATTTACAGCCATCATAGCATAATTTTAACTTTTAAGTGATGACAAGAGCTGTGGGTGGTATACTTATGTTGTTTGTGTCTGTGTTCCAGGCGGCAGAGTAAACCTCATGAGGATATAATGGGCATCCAGAACAAAGCTACTGATCAGGTCCAGGGTAGCTCTGGGCTGGCACAGGGAAAAAGTTTCCTCCTCAACAAATTCTCCTCTCTCAATCAGAAAGTAAAACAGACCAAGACGAACGTAAACATTGGTCCCTTCAAGCCCTTGGGGAGGCTGGGCAACCTCTCTAAGCCTGATGTAAAAGTTAATTTCCTAAAGCCAACTATGCATGTCAACCTGTGGAAGTCGGACAGCAGCTTGGACACATCAGATAACAACCCTGGTACAGGAGCCCTAAAACACATTGGTGACGAGCACTCTGAAATCTCCGACTCGGACTCCTATAATTCTGACCCAGAGCAAGTGTGTTCTGGTTCTTTAGAAAACGTGGACTATGTGCTGCCCAGCTGTGGCATAGTAGCATCAAACCCACGACTGGGCAGCCGCTCCCAGTCTATTGGTAGCGTGGAGCTAATGATCCCCTCTGTTATCCATATCACTGGCTGTGACGAGAAGCAGGAAAGCTTCTCTCAAGTCTTTGATGACAAGTCCCCAGGGGCTGCCTCAGTGGCTGAAGAAGCCATTCTGATTGACTTTGGTACTCCCATTGATGCTTACTGCCACCAGTTTGTCCAGGATGCACAGACCAAACCTGTTGAGGTGTTTGGAGAGCATCCGCCAGCTACTGTCTCCCAACTCAACCCTGTGGTGCCTGTGAAGAATAAGACCCCAGCGGCCTTAGACAAGCAGCCAAGCTCCGAGCCGCAGCATCAGCAGGAGGAACCCCAGCTCCCCAGGCCGTCCCAGCTAGACGTTCAGTCCACTACCTCTGGTTCCAACCTCCTCACCGTCCAGAAGCCGAGCTCTGCAGCCTCAGGAGCCTCTCAGAGGAGTCTGAGTTCACTGATGGAGGGCAGCCTCGGCCCTTCACCTGCCGACAGCAATGGCAGCCGAGTGGTGTCCCCCTTTGCCAAGATCAAGAGCTCCATGGTCCAGGTGGCCAGCCTCACCCAGGCAGGACTCACCCAGGGCATCAACTTTGCTGTGGCAAAGGTACAGAAGAGCCCAGAGCCAGATACTGTCAATGAAGCCCAAGAGAGCGAGCTGAAGGCAATGTTTACACAGTGCCAGACCAGGATCATTCAGATCTAGTGCTTTCCTGTAGCAGGATTTTGTAGTTGTAAGTTGTGTAGAACTTCCTGTATGGTAGCAGTAGCAAAAGCTTGCGCATAGCGATACTGCTTGGCCAAGAAATGCACTCTTATATTTGCCCTTTAGTTTAACTTGCCCATGTTGATTAATACTCTTTTACAGAACTTATAATTATATACTTAAGCCCAATGTGACAGTGACCATGTTTACATGCACATGATTATGGATTCCTTACTCTTAAGAGAGCACTGACTGTCTGGTCCAGTCTTTTGCTACAAGGGAGGTTTAGCTCATGTCCCTTATGCAACCTCACACACTGATTAATAGCAATGTCAGGTGTCATCTTTTTTATGGTTTAATATTGTGATTGATATATTCTGTCCTTATGGAAATTGCAATAATGATGATACCATTATATTTCTATACTAAGGCTGAGTATAAAAATGGCACATGGCAAATGTTTAAGTGTTTGGGGAATCTCTAATAATTCCTGTGTCAGTGAAAATAGTGTACAGTAGAAGATTTGATTGGAATGAGTGTATGTACATACAAATCCTAAATCACTCCAGAAATACTGCTAGTATTGAAGTAAATTCTTCTATAAGTAGTTTTCTTTCAAAACCAAAAATCTAATTTCAAGGATATTCTCATCATGATTACCTTAAGAGACAAATAACTAAGTCATAAGAAGACATTTAGGTTTTTAAGATGTTTTAAACTGCTGTACTTCCAGGGTGGTATGCAGAGAATTCTTGTGCATGTGAACATGTCACTATCCTTAGTCTGAAAAGTGATTTTTACCCACATTGCTTGCATGTGAGGTAAATGGTACCAACAGATTTTGACAAGGCAGGTAAACATTAGCTGCATGTTGAAAGACCAACTCTGACTTAATCATGTACTGTAATGTCATACCGTACGTGCAGCTCACTTATTGCCATTTATCATAGACACCTCGTAATAACCTTCAATTTGTAACAGTTGTTGTAGAAGCCGACCAAATATATTTTGTGATTCCCAAAGGACACTTTTGTGTTAACTATTACCCTTTGTATAGCTGTCAGAAACTAGCCAGACGACATAATGTACGTAGCTATCCTATGTAATATCAATGTTGTCAAGTGTAACTTAGAAGATACCATTATAGAAATAATGACTAGACATGACCTTTAGTAAGAGTATCCTGGTTGTTGATATGTACAGTGAGTATTGTATGTTTATCTGTTCCCTGAGTAGAGTCTACCCTTAAGCTTTTTTGTATTGATGGCAGGGTGGCAGCTTAATATGTTCAAACAGGTATGAGCATTGTATTTTGAAAGGAACGCCCAGTACTGTCATTGCTAATTATGAATAACCACGAAACTACTGGTTGGAGTTACCTTTGTTAGATACATGTATTGAAATAACTATGGTTGTACTAATTAACTATGAGGGTGTGTCTGAACTGAGTCCTCGGCCAGAGTTCTATATTGACATTGCATGTTTGACAAAGACAGGAGAGTAGTATATAGTAGGGATATATGCAATTGCACCCACCCAATTATTAGAAACACTGACGCTTTATGCACTCTCCAAACTGAAAGCATATTTGCCTTAACAGGGAATTGAAGTGGGATTATGTATATCAGGTATTTATGGCAACAACAAAAAAAGTCCATTCTAACATGTTACATTTGGTGTACTGTATAAAGGATCATGTTCAGGGTTACTGTATTCATCAAGCTTTATCTTGGGATATTTCATCTGCTGGCACATCTATTCTCCGCGAACATGATCAGGTCTTAGAGATGTAAACCGTGTGCTGGCTGTGTGTATGTACTTTACTAGTATGTGTGAGTTTGTGTGTTAGAGCGTCCCTGCTGCTGCTGGTATTTAGTAGTGCACGCCTTAGAGCCCGAGTTATATTTATGAGCTATGAAGCTGTAAACATTGTTATAGTGTACATGTTTTTTTTTGTTAACCTCAAGGAGAGGTTTTGCCTCATTAGTCACCTGTTAAACTTTACAGTTCTCCCACATGACCTTGTTACAGTCCTCCAGAAGAAGTAATGAACCACGGCCACCTTATCCCACTGCTGTTATATTGCTGTGTATTTATGATAAATAATAATCCTGTAGTTTGCTTCAAGCTGAAATATCCCAAGATGAACGGTCACACATTTCATATTTTGTGTTACATTTGCCTGTCTTCGTTGTTTGCAGTTGGCTTGCTCACCAGCAGATAAGATGTGGGACACTTGTATTTTATCTGACTAGAGTTGTGTTAAGTGAGACTGTAGCCTTGGCTGCTTTGTCGGTGCTACATTATATAGTTATTGAACCTGCTGATAGTGTGTGGTGCTGCCAAAGCTTTAAGGTAATAGCTGTAATGCAGAGGGTAAAAGGTGTTTTTTTTTTTTTTTTTAAATGTCTATCAGGATTGCAAACACTGGAGCAGTTCTGAAGCAGAGCAGAATTTTATTGCCCTAAACTGGCTGTTAAGCTCAAAGGAACAGTAATCCTCAACATTCCCGATAGAGACCACAATGCTAGAGTGTTGGTGT
The DNA here is from genome assembly GCA_036023855.1 of Gadopsis marmoratus. NCBI lineage: Eukaryota > Metazoa > Chordata > Actinopteri > Centrarchiformes > Percichthyidae > Gadopsis > Gadopsis marmoratus. The sequence goes on from JAVQJF010119501.1 coordinate 29,602, forward strand.
CTGATTTTTTTTTTTTATGTAAAAGCTGGCAATTATATTTGATCCTTTACTTTTGTTTTACACCAAGTTCTTTTGCAACCACCCGTTATTTTGTTGTTTGTGGTTGTCTTCCCCTCCCATTAGGACTCCAGTGACAACATATCATGTGTCTAGAGGTCTTAAAAGCATTTGATTTGCACTGTTTAAGCACATTTTCTAGCATTGGCACCATTCCATCTGAATGTCTGCTGTCACATCTTTCCTCTTTACCAACTGACTTGTCAATGTTTTCCAGTGTACTGAGATTGTATTGTATTGTATATTAAAGTATCCTATTTATTCTTATCCTCTTTGGGTGTGTTACTTGACAAAGCGCACTGTACACTTTTTGTTTAGGAAGATATTCCATTGGAATAAAAAGTACGAGTGAACCATTGTTGCATGAGGTTTATTGTCAAATGCACTAAAAGGAAGTCTCCATGCCAGCATACAGACTGCTTTTAATATACGCTGCCAGCTAGCTAAATGTATACTGACTCGAGAAGAAAACGCATTACCTCATGAGGTTAATTTCATTTGTAAGCATTGAAAGTTTGGTCTGCAGCACAACTCAACCACTGGCATGAGATTAAGGCAAAGTGAGAGTAATGCCGCACGTTGAGAATATTCTGTACGTACAAACTACAACCCTTAAATCCCATTACTCTAAGTGAAAATATATCCAATTTATCTGCAACTCAGTCCGGTAAAAAAGTTGAACACAACATCAATTATTTCCGGCATATGAAAAACATCTTTATTACAAACGTTTTTTGAAATGTATCAAAAAGAAAATCAAAAGCCATCTCGTTTGTCTCCATCTGATCACGGCTCGTTGCCATTGACACACTTGTGCTGCTCCATCCGGCTCCTCCGCAGCATCTCCATGTGTTTGGCTCTCAGCCAGCAGTCTCTGGACAGAGACGTATGTCCCAGGCTCAGAGACAGCAACCTACGGACAGATTCCCAGTCAGCCACAGCCCACTCAAACACATCTCTAGAATTAATATGACAAATGCTGCGATAACATTTTTGTTATCTGGCATTTTCATTGTTGGTCATAATGACTTATTGTTAACACCCTGCCTTTTAAAGAGCAGATATAAAGGAAAGAAGAAACTCATATAACATTTTTATCACAGTCCACCTCGCCACAACGAGCATCCTGTGGAGGTCCTCTGCAGATACGGCCTGGGGGTCGTCCTTCCTCATATCGACAAAGTCATCCTCAACAGACTGAGGACACCAGAAAAAAACAAGCCGTTAAAAAGAACACACACAGGCCTTTTGGGTACATGAAGGAACAACTAACCTACAAGCAAGATATTATACTGATGTCATTTTCACATCAACCTCTAAATATGATTAAAATAAAGACAGCACGCCTCACCTTTGTCACCTCATCAGAGATGCTGTAGTCTAGCAGCCGAACCACACTCAGGTAGATTCTGAACTTGTTAAGCTGTGACGAAGCCTGTGGAAGTATGTGGATGCTGCGGAGATGCTCCTCCGTGAGGGGTGGGGCGACCCGAGACTGCAGGTGTACCTGACAGTCCGACTGTGGAGTTACAGGCAAAGAGAGGTGTTGACAGTGTGCCAGGGAAGAACTTTGTACATGGAAACGCTACATCGGCATATTGAGCTTTTTTCACAGGTGTTGCCATGCAGACGTAGGCCCTGCCTGCTGTGTGCACGCCTACTCTGGCATATTCTCAAAACTTCATAGCACGCCAGACAAGAGCTAAGCCTTGGCGCGCTGACCATGAGGCATCTGAACAGCTTGACCCGCCAGCTGCTCATCAGCCGATAGTTGTTCAATGTAAACACAGCCACGTACTCCTGATCTCCCAATCAACCCTGGGAGTTGTTTACAGCGCGCTGCCCTTCACTGCAGGACTAATAGATGGCCGAGCCTGACGCCTCTCCCAGGATTGTTCCTGTGGCACACAGCTGCCGCCATGGCAACCCAATAGACCAACACACAGGAATAGCACACAGCGCATTCCTTGGGCTGTTCGCAACAGAGTGAGACCCGGGCTAAAGCTGCTGGCTAGAGGGGTTGCTGCGACTGACCAATGGCAGCTGGGAAGACAGCGTGACGGCGGCTGGAAACAAAGTCCAGCGTCAGACACCGCTCGATCTCATGAGAGGCTGAACGAAACTTAACCCCTCCCAGGCCATGCCGGAGGGTTGGGGGGGCGGGGGATCAGTGGTGAGTTTTCACGTTGCAGTTCATCTGTCTTTGTCCTTACCGGCAGCAGTGAGCGCGCCTCTGACGCAATGAGCACGTTAATATTGCAGGGGAATTCCATCTGGTGGTAGTTAAAGTCATAATCGACCTTCTGCCACGAGATCAGGTTCCCCAGGGCCGTGACGTTACGCACACCTGCACAACACAAACACAGAAGAAATCCAGCCTCGTTAGTGTTGGATCAGTCTAATTATACCAACAGCATCTACAGGCTGCAGGGAGGGCATTAACTGCAGGGTTCGTCCTCTCAGTGTCGTCCCCTTGCGGTTTCCAGAAGCCTCACCTGTTGTGTCCAGCTGTCCTTGCTCCAGCTGGGTTTCATCCAGGAAGAGGGAAGTGTTCCTGGCCAGCTGCAGGGCTCCACTAACTAGCCGGTTGGCCACATAGTCTTTCTTAGGCACCAACCGCATCTGGTTCATGTTCTGGAGGCTCATGCCCAGATAGAACGACTGCAAGGGGGGGGGGGATGTTCATTTCAATCAACAAAATAAATACATAAATAAACCTAACAGTACTGGAAGTTGCTTGGAGTGACAACGTTCACTCACAGAAGGCGTGAGCTGCTGGATGATCTGGTAGAGGCGTTCAGTGTACGAGGCGACAATAGGACAGCCACTCAGGTTCAAGGTGAACTTTCCCAGTGGGAGAACATCCCGTCTGGCGTACCTACAAGAAAATCAATCGCACTGTGAAAAAGCTCCTCCGGCTTTAGCATAAAGCCACAACACAAAGACAGGAAGGTTCCTTCTTAAACATTACAGATTGAACTTAACGTACACGTTAGAAATAAGATGCAGAATGAGGTACTCGGCAGCCAGGGCATCTCCCAGAAGGACGTGCGTGAAGTACGTGAGCAGCTCCGCCCTGACGGAGGCCATCTCGCTCAGGGTCGAAGATAAAACTGAGGAGGAAAGACAAAGAATTAAAACATGTCCCCATGCTTACTGCAGGCATGCAACACCGGCTGCATTATTTCTTCTTGGAAAGCTTCACAAGACAAATTAACTTCTTCCTGCTTCCCCACACAGCTGGAGGGCGACAGGATAATGTGACTGTAACTAAGGTTCATGTCGCTTATTTGTTTAAAACAGGATTTTTCAAAAATGGCTGCATTCAGTGTGGCACAGAGACAGCACTAGAACACAGAAGGCTGCACAAACGTAAAGAGCTGAACTCAGATTGTGCAGCATAACAAATTTAGCCTTCTGGAAAAACACAATTTGTTTTGTAAATGACTCCCAGTTATAAATTTGTTTTTGCTCGACCTGACACTCTCGGCTGCTGTTCCTTGTGTAGCAACTACACAGCGTGTAATACAGCAAGGTACAGAGCTCACTGTATAGATTTATAGTAGGACTTTTGACTCCGCTATTATTTTCTCAGCTCATGCAGAGAAAGCAGTGCTGCTGGATTCATGTTGGGCAGTATGTGTACGCTCCAGGACATGGACACTGGGGTGGAATATCTTTTAAAGGATTTGCCAAGTCAAATAGTGTTTGTGCTCATTTACAAAAGGGCCGTACCAAAGATGGCACCACCGATAACATTCATTATGTAGGCCTGTTAGATCTTTTCTGTTTACAGCAATAATCTAGTCAAAGGAGTTTTAATGTTTGGCCAAACATCGCCCACATTGATTTTTCATGACACATTTAAACCCTGATCTGTTTGCTGAGCTGACAATATCAGGCTATTTAACTAATATTTACTCATGCAGTCTTCCCCTTGTTGGATGAATACTACACTCGCGGTTCCAAAAGTGACGGGAATGTGGTGATGAGCCAGCAGTCAGCTGCACAGCACAATATAACGGTAAAACCCATCAGGTGTCAAAACAACCCAGCATTAGGGCAGCACTTTATTCAAATCAGATGGATTGCGGCTCAGCTGACTTACATCCATGTAAAAATTGTGCTGATGCAAAACTCTGTGCCCCAGACAGTAATCTGCGGCAGGCTTAGCAGACATTTCCCTACATTGACAGTGTGATGGGCCAGTGTTTGGACAAAGAAACATCAGCACCGATGTAATATAGTAACCCTATATTCAAAAATCTAGGTTGAAATATTAATGATTACTGGCATTTACACAAACAGAGAAAAAAAAAAAAAAAACATACATTTGGTTATCAAGCAGCCTTCGTACTCTACTATTTATCCTTACAGGCACTGTTGTCCGCCAAGGTGGCGTAGGGCAGCAGGGGGTTGTTGTGTGGCAGCGGCCTGGCGTAGAGCATGTGGAGGCGAGGGACGAGCGAGGCTGGCGGGCTGTGCACTCTCTGCTCCACTGCCGTCTCCATGCACTCTGCAGGGTCCAGGAGGGACGAGGAGGCGTCTCTGTGCGGAAAATGCCAGGAATGAGTAACAAAACACGCCGAGCACCGCCAGAGGGAAAGTCAACTAAACGATGCGTCTTACTTCTCGTCGGCCAGAGCACTGAGAGCAGGACTGACAGAGAGGATCCCGTAAACCTCTAGTGTGTCGTTCAGTTTGAAGCCGTCCCAGTCCTCATACACCTGCCAACAACACGCCTTTTAGCTTCTGTATTACACTCGGAAAGTCTGCGGATAATGCGGTGGTGTCGCCTCTGGGATCACCTCTTAGAACAAACATTTGACTTGAGATAAATCATCCAACAATAACGTGCGTCAGGACTCCAGGTTACAGCAATGAAACTGAGGTGGTACGAGAAAAGGTACCAAAACCTGCTGTTAGACACATAGCACACCTTGACTAGGCAGGAGGGCCCTTTCTCTCCTGGCAGAGGGAAGTTGAGGTCGAGGTGGGAGGCAGATGCAGTCTGGCTGGAAGGAGCTTCTGTCTCCTGCCGCTTGCAGTCGCCGTTGCCGTGCTGTTCGGTGGGACTTTGAGGACCTGCAGCGAGAGGGGGAGCAGTCTGCATTTACGGCAAGAATCCACCCTTGTATGCATTTTTATTGTTAGATAATCTATGGTGTCAAATTCAGTTCAGGTGTTTAATAATTTACTTCTCTGGTGTAGCGACTTTCTGTCAACCTGCTTGTACACCTACTACAGTTAGCGGTTTCCTACATTTCCCACAGTGCCTAGCAATGTGATGTTGATGATTTCTGGTGAAGATCATGCGATATGATCAAAACAGCAACTTTGAACCAACATGGACCAAAAGCCCTTTAAGTGCTCAGAAAAGAAAAAAATTGTACAACTACAATCTCATGAAACTGGAAAAACCCCATCTGCCCCTGAAGATTATGAGATGTCACTGAAAGCTCCAGAACAGCCACTACATGAACCTTGTGCTGTAATGTCAAGTGGTACAAAAAGTCTAGAAATTTTAAGAAGAACTTTGTGCTTTGGTTGTGACCAACGGTAAACTTGACTTTCACAGATGATGCTCTGCTATCCCACTTCATTACAGCTGCACTGCAAACATTTCAATGATCAAGGCTATTGATCTGCAGGAAGTAAAACACCACCTTCACCTCCCAAGGTGAATTCACGTGAATGCAAAATATTCACTTAAACAGCAGCTCATACCAGCGTGTGGCTCCCTCTGCTTCTGCGGCTGCGTGTCCATGTCGTCGTCTTCCTCGTAGCTACGCTTCTGTCTGGTCGGCGCATACGAGGTGGAGGGAACCACTCTTGCTTGGGTGGAGCTGGCATAGCTGTGCAAAAGGATTAAGGAAAACTAGGGCGCAGTATTCAAAGACACTTCCAACACAGGTTGAGTGCAACAAAAAAAAGTTAAAAACAACACGCGATGAAATCCTGCTTGAGGAGCGTTTCCGTCAGGTAGGTATAGGACATGATCTGGACAAAATGAGGATATCTCTTTCACCCAGGGATTTTCGCCAGGGATGGGCACACAGTAGAAGGTCTGTCTCTCTGCAGTCACAGTGTTTCTGGAGTTAAAATCCACCTGGAGATAAATATGTCGCTATTAGCAAAGCTGGAGCTGAATAGAGGTATTTATGTTGAGCGATGAAACCGAGGCAGACTTACCCCACATTCTGTCACATCTTTGTACTTCCCACATCGCAACACCTGGGCAAAGTCAAACAGTAGAATAAGATGATAATACGATGACTGACACCTTATCAAATGCAAAACGCATACACTGGACACATGAGAGGACTGTGCTCGTGCAAATAGTTGCAAAGGGGAGGATAAGGTAGCGCTTACTTTAGTCTTTGCAGACGGATCAACAGTCTCGTACGCTCCCATGTAGAACTCTGGGTCGAACATGTCTTGGATTAAGCACCGAAACTTCACCAGGCTGCTGGGCTTCAGGTAGTGCAGAGGGACATCGTTCAAAGATGGGACCTGCACCAAAGTGAAGGCGGCTGTCATTTACAGGCGAGCGCTTCGTAAACAGGCTGCGACGTCGACGTTTTACAGGCATCTTTTGCGTCGCTCTGAAATAAATGTACAAGCTGGAAGCATCCCAGCTGCATTACCCCGGCACGAGCATCCTTCTCTTTCAGCTGATCTTTAAAGAATTCCACCGCTTTGGCCTCCCATCCAGAGTTTGGGTTGTTCTGGGAAGCAGCTAAAAATATCAACAAGAGTATAATGTTATTGATCACTTAAAATAACAAGACTTAAATGGGTCAGTCTAATAACAGAAATCCTCGGCTCTGAGAATACCAGTCAAATACATTGGATAGTTTAATTTAGGTAGGCTAGGTTACATTAGATAAACATGGTCACAAAGGCCCATGTTTTGTGTTGTGTGTTAAATTTGAATTTTTGTATGTGTTTTTTTTTTAATTGTATCTTATTTTCTCCCTACAAATAGCAAAAGAATTATAATGTTAAAAGAAAAAAACACGCCTTTAAGAGTTGCCCACCTTAAACCTTAACTGCTATGAGCCTGCATCTGATTCTTGCACATTATTCATAAAATACTTCATTTCGATGACTTTTCCAGAAAATCTCAAGAGTGAACAGGCGCCTGTCACTGGTGGATTAAAGGAGGAAATCATCCACGTCTCGACAAAGAAAAAGGTACATATCAAAACCTCCGGAGCTGTTAAGGACATACAAGCTGAATATCGCTGCATCCGAGCCAAGTCAGTGCATTCAAAGAAGTTCAGTCCGTTTTTAATGTCCCCCCCCATGTTGTGGATTTCCAGCATGGATGTGTGCAAACAGGTTGCAACCTTAGATCAAACTGAACACTCTCACTTGTAACCAAAAAAAGAAAAAGGAAACCGCTGGTGATCCAGGCTGCAACAAAGCGGCGCTGGCGATTACAACCCGCAGAGACTTTATTGGGTTATTGGCTATTTCGGAAAGGACAGGAAAAGCACAGCCACGCGTGACGAGCACGGTAGCTAGCATGGCAACGTAGCCATGTAGCTAACTAGCTAAGTTCCCGCGTTAACGTTAGCTGTCAGGAGAGTGGAGTTCCGGTGTATCTCTTACCAAACATCCCTTCAACAACACCGAGAGGGTTGTTGATCCAGTCATGTGTGGAAGGCATCGTTAGCCTGCGACAACGCGTCCGAAGAATATACAATATATCAAAAGGAAAATCTTGTGAGAAACAGTATTTTGTTAACTTTCGCACACACACACGGGATTGCAGAAGTGAGGGCGGGAAATTTGCGTCACCAGACGAGTCGCGCAGGTCGCTTGTTTTGCGCACAGAGACGAGCCGGAGCGCGCAGCTGTTAGGGGCCTAAAAACTGAACGGAACTACTTACTGTACTTCAACGGGCTGGTCGTTCTGTTTTGGACCTGAGGCTGGTGGTCTCGTGAGAGAGACACAGTCTCCATATGAAATAGCTTTTCCTGCATTTGAGCTCATTTCAAAGGATAAAATGTCACAATGTGAGTGTGCTATTTGACCTGCGGGCGGCAGTAGTGAGCAGGAGTGTTTGTTTTTCCTACAACCAACGAACTGCGGCTCAGCGACCTGCGTGGTTTTAGCAGATCTATAAACAATGTGTGCGCCTGCCTCGTCGTCTGTTAAGCTCGTGTCGCTGCCTTAGAGGTCAGTGGAGTCGGCGGGGGGGCAGGGAAGACGCTGTTTGGAGAACCGAACGTCTGCTGCCGGCCTGTTCCGGTCGTGGCTACGTGTAATTCTAGGGGAAAATGGCAGATAGGAAAAATAATAATGCTGCCAATACGAGTGCAAATTTACTGTTCAGCGCCGCTCCGGAGTTTAACTTCAATTTGCCTTTCATGCCAGTGAGTCGGGCCACTGGTTCGGCGGTGTTGTCAGGAGGTGAGAGGACATGCCGACTGAGGAAATGCCGAAACATTAGTGGTGTCTGTAGCAGGCTGTGCTATGCTATGCTAGCCAGCTAGCTAGGGTCGACGTGCCGCTGTCAGCTGTTATTTAGTGTAGAAGTAGTTGAAACAGTAAGAAACGGCGTGTTAGAGCCGACCGGCGTTTGTCGGACAAGTTAGCCTAATATTGGTCCCTGTTTGTTGTTTTATTCCATGAAGAGGACGTACAGCTATTTGGGAGAGCCACGTTATCAAAACATGTTCTGTAAAGTCTAAAAAGCGACCACATCCTTCTGTCTGGTTTTAACTAGTAGTCCTTTAAATGGTAAAACTCTGCTGGTCAAATTAGCTGTGTTTTGCTGCACTCTGCGACCTGACGCTGTGTTTTCACTTTCGCAGCGTTCTGTGTAAACGAGTACGGATGTTGAGCATAACGATAGACAGAAACTCAAATCAGCAACAGTTTTGATCATTAATAATTGTTTACGTCATTTTTTCAAGGAGAAACATTGGTTTCAATTTCTTAAACGTGAGAATTTGTTGCTTTTCTCGTTTTCATATCATTGCAAATTGAATAGCTTTCAAAACAAGACATCTGAAGTTGTCTCCGTGGGCTCTGGGAAATTTTGATCAGCAGTTTTCTGACATTTTATAGGCTAAACCGTTGAAAATAACCATCAGCTGCAGCCGCACTTTTATATATACGTGCCCACTTCCCCTGTTGTGTTTACATGTGTTTTGGATGTCCATTGCAGCGTCACAAATAAATGCTCAATTCAAATGCACACGTTTTACTCTTGTTTTGTTTATTAGATGATTCCACTGATGTTGGAGAAGAAGACAGCTTTGTAGGTCAGACCTCTGGGAATGGACCAGCCCCCTCTACCTTCAACTACTTCTCCAGCCCTGTAACCAGCAGTGACCCGTTCGCGTCCATCGGCCAGTCGCCATGCCCGCCACCGGCCATGTCAGCGGCCCCGACAACAGCAGGCCCGGTTTCTGTTCCCAGCATGGCTCCACCAACACCACCACCCCCCCCAGGCTCACAAATGAACCCTGCTCCTCCAGCGTTTGGCAGTTCAGTTTACCAGAGCCCTGTGGGGCGGCACACTCCTCCCCCTACCACAATGACCCCACCACCTCCCCAGATGCAGCCACAGAGTCATAACCCGTACCGACACACCCCCACTAGCAGCAGAGCCAGCCCTTATATTCCAGCTCCAGAGGTCCTGCCACCAACACACACACCTCAGCAGAATCCATACTCTCTCAGCTCTCCTCCACAGACATTCCAGCTGTCAGGACCCGCGTTCACAAAGGTAGGCATCATAAGATAAGCCATCACTGTGTTCGATTGTCCGAAACTTGATTAACTCATTAAGTTAATGAAATCTCTGCTAAGAGCACCAGCTGCGTGCCTCAGATGCAATCATCGTTAATGAAGAGGAATTTATAATCTCTCTCTCTCTTTAGCCTCCTCCCACACAGATTCAAGCGCCTGCACCTCCACCCACCACTACTGGAGCGTTAGTTCCCGCTGGTCCCATGATGCCATACAACTACAATGTCTATGAGCCTGTTCAGCCTCACTGGTTCTACTGCAAGCAAGTGGAGTCAAAGAGCGTCTGGCTTCCTTTCAGCATCATTGACTCCCTTCAGCTAGAGGAGACGTATAACTCAGGTACGTTGACACACTGCATATGCCAATTTGGGAATGTTTTCATGCAGAGAAATCAGAACTTTTAACATGGCCAGTGTTGCTGCTCTAGTGTTTCTTTGTGGGTTTTTTGCTCTTCCAGTTCAACCGGACCCAGAAAATGTGATCGTACGCACAGATGGAGGGCGTTACGACGTGCAGCTCTATGACCGCATACGAACCTCGGTGTACTGGGAGGAGGAGCCAACAGAGGTCCGGCGCTGCTCTTGGTTCTACAAAGGGGATACGGATAGTCGCTTTATTCCTTACTCTGAGGAGTTTAGTGAAAAGCTGGAGGTTTGTCTCACTACTACATTTGGCCAGAAACAGATGTTGACGTCTTCCAGTCAAACATATCTATTTTCCATCCAGTTCTGCATCGACTTTAATGTGACATTTTCACAGTTGTATCACTCTCTACTTGTATTTTTTTTAAACTTAAGGTGGAATACAAGAAAGCTGTGTCCACCAACCAGTGGCACCGTAGACTGGAGTTCCCATCAGGAGAGACCATTGTCATGCACAATCCAAAGGTAAAGCCCTGTGTGATTAGTGTTGTCGTGATCTTGTGATGGTTAATCCTATTAGTTTGTTTTAATGAGTTATGTTTGCATCGGTTAGGTGATTGTGCAGTTTCAGCCCTCCTCCGTGCCAGATGAGTGGGGCACAACTCAGGATGGTCAGACGAGGCCCCGAGTGGTGAAGAGAGGGATTGACGATGACCACGATGAAGTGCCTGATGGTAGTCCAGTTTTCCTGTACCCAAGTTAATTTAGTGTGTAGGCACATAAAAGTCAACTTGTACTACATAATTTAATGTAATTGGAGACCATCTTTAAGCTCATTGATCCGAACAGAAAACTCAGATGGTTTCCAGAGTATTTTTACATTTTAAAATGTCAGGATGCAATAAAGTGAGATGAGGCATTTCAAAAGACATTAGTGGAATTGCCAGCCATCATAATCTGTTTTATGAGGGAAAATGTAAGTTAGATTGAAGTTTTAGATGCATGTTAATATGTAAACAGGGCAATAATAGAGTCAAGTTCAACATCTCCTCTTTTCCAGGTGAGCTCCCCAAGGTGGATCATCTTGTGTTCATGGTTCATGGGATCGGCCCTGTGTGTGACCTGAGGTTTAGGAGCATGGTCGAGTGTGGTGAGTACCATGTGGTCGTGCCGTTTGCCAGGATTAGTGCACCCACCGTGGTGACGGTCTTTCTGGAATAAACTGTACAAATCCTTGTGCTTTCAGTGGACGACTTCCGCAGCGTGTCACTGAAGCTGCTCCACAGCCACTTTAAGAAACCTCTGGATGAGCACACCATCAGCAGGGTGGAGTTCCTCCCTGTCCAGTGGCACACGGCTCTACATGGAGATGCCACAGGGGTGGACAGGTGAGGAGAGGCGAGGCAGGTTTACACTGACTGTGGATGCTTTTGATCATGATCAATTCCAGACACATGTTTATTCAGTTAAAGGATTCTGAGCTAAACATTACCTTTTCACAATCTCTGAAGTACTACTGTATGTGGTCAGGGGACCCATTAGGTCCAAGCATCCAGAGTCAGTTATCTGTTAAATGTACAGGAGAAGGTCATTTTATGCAAAGATTTGACCTATTCTATGTTTTTCTTATTGTCAACAAATCCTATGAAAAGTCCAAAACCAACCATGTATTTTTCTGTCTCAGTACTTTCTTATTTCCCTAGCCTGTCTGTGACACTCAGTCTCAAGTGCATTTATTGCTATTGCGCACATAAATCTTTAAAGACAAGTCACAAAAATATAGTCTCATTTCAACAGGCTCAGTAATTTCCTAAAACAGCTGTTGGTTGCTGTAGATTTTAGTTAATAAAACTCAAACAAGAGGAAATAGTGCATTTTATTTTTAGCTGTGGATGAACACATATTTGGTGCTTTAGTGACTGTGGTGTGTGACAGCTGTGTGTGTTCGTGTTCATGGTAATGAAGGAACATGTCACCCTGTGCAACATTGTGGCTCATTGATGTGCTTTTTAGAAGATAAACACACAATACTTATTGGAAGATAAATCAGTTTTTTGGTCTTTTCGTGGGATTTGTTAACGGTAATAAAAATATAGAATATCACCGGACGTATCCTTTTAATAGACATAATTAATTATTGACTTATTTCTGATCTCTGTTTCTAGGAGGATAAAGAAGATTACCTTGCCCAGTACTGGACGTTTACGTCATTTTACAAATGAGACACTGCTAGATGTGCTCTTCTACAACAGTCCCACTTACTGCCAGACTATCATGGACACAGTTGCCCAAGAGATTAACAGACTTTACGCCCTGTTCATGAAGAGGAACCCAGACTACAGAGGGGGCACATCAGTGTCTGGACACAGCTTGGGTAATAAAACCACTTTATTAGTTTCTACACTACTAGCTTTGTTTTCGCTCCTGTTTTTCACATAGATCGCATTGTTTCTCTTTTGTTCTCGCAGGTTCTCTGATCCTGTTTGACCTGTTGTCCAACCAGAAGAACGCCTCTCCTGCGCTGGCCATGCCAATCATACCCACCTCTAATGGAGACACTAAACAGGTCATACACCAGTTAATTGAACAGTAACATCTCATCAGTTGAAAAACATCCAATTTTGCAATTTAAACTGTTTATTTCCTTCCTCCACTGAATGTGAGGTCGTAATTGATCATAAAGGCGTTCGTTCCTTTGGCATACTGATGTGCAAAATTGATAATTTCAGAATAATGTTGCAGTACATAATTGTACGTTGTGCCTCTCACATCAGGTGACAGCCCCCATTACACAGGGGCATAATGCCGCCACCCCTCCAGCTGTGGAAGAGGAGCCCAAAGAAGACGGGGAGGAGTTTGAGGATCTTTCTGCTATGCTGGAACATCTGGGCTTGTCTGAGTACAAGAGTACCTTTGATGAGGAGAGGATTGACATAGAATCTTTTGTAAGAATAAAAGTCTCCTTGTTATAAACTCCGAAGCGTTACCTAAAAATAGTAAGTCCATGAGGGTTTGTGGATTGCAAAAAGGCCAAGAATGTAAAAAATAATAAATGGTTTGTAAGAAAAGTATTTGTGGTTAAGGCCATGGAGGGATATTTTAAATGCTGACGTATTTAATAGCTAAAATCTGGGAAGGGATTTGATAACAGCTCGGGCCTTTGATGTTATTATTCACATTTTATAAGATAGTGGTGGCTGTTTCACTCTGTCCCTTTCTCATATTCTTTCAGCTTATGTGCACAATTGAGGACCTGAAAGAAATGGGAATCCCACTGGGTCCAAGGAAAAAGATCGCCAAGTTTGTCAAAGAACGAGTGAATAAGCAGGTGCGTTTGTCTCGAGTACCTGGCGAGGCTTGCGAAACTGATGGTGATGACGTAACACACTCTGTGTGCCTCTGTCTTGGCTTCACATTCGCAGGCGGCCCAGGAGAAGAAAGCCGAGGTCAAAGAGGTCAGTCAGGTTGTGGCGCCCCCACCAGCAGCTGAAGCTCTTCCTGATCTCACTGTGAAGAAGCTTCCAGTGGGCAACACTGTCTCCTCCGTCCACGTCAACTACAATTACTTTGAAGTTGGCACTGGGCAGGTAAATGTGACTGAGGGATAATGATAAAGCTGTTTCTGAATTTGACTTGACATTTACTAATAACTTTATTATGTTTTGTTCTGCAGGTGTCGGTGGTCTACCACACGCTGGACTTTGAGCCAGTGAATTTCTTTGCCTTGGGTTCTCCAATTGGCATGTTCCTCACAGTCCGAGGCCTGGAGAAGATTGAAGAGACGTACCAGCTGCCCACGTGCAAGAGGTTCTTCAACATTTACCATCCGGTATGCGCTCTGCCAACCTGTGTACCCTGAAGGGATTACTGCTAATTATGCTACACATGCTCCAAAGTTATTTTATATGCTTCTATTGTTTTTGGTTGTAAGTCCGTACACATTGTTGTCATGTGCAAAGGCATTTCATTCACTCGCAGTCAGTTAGGATTGTTACAATTAGTTGGTTACATATTTAGCATTTAGTCATTTCACCTCAGCCCTACCTGCCCACACAGTAGTACTCTGTATGAAAATACAAAGTATCTAAAAGTCTAATCAGACTGTGGTGAAAGCAGTGAAGCAGAGTCACTTTGTGCGTTACTATCTGATGGCTTCATCAGTGACTCATTTTCTTTCAGTTGGACCCAGTGGCGTACAGGATTGAGCCCATGATAATTCCAGACTTGGACTTGAAGCCTGTTTTGATCCCACATCACAAAGGGAGGAAGAGGCTTCACCTCGGTACGACACGCACTGATTATTCTCTCGGACATTTCTGCTCGCATCACTCCACATAACTAGCCCACCGTTGCCATCATTTATTTTGATAACATATTAGATGAAGCTACAATTAAATAAAAGTATGTCATAAGTTGATACTAAATGCTGACATAGCCCCATATCTTCACAAGAGCCTAAACTGAGTTGTTGTGTTGTGGGTTCAGGCCTCACTGCCCCCCCTTAAGGAGTGGGGTGCCCTAATTTGTGTGGTGGGAAAATACAAAGACTCTATTCTGACACTGGTATTGCTGTTGCAAAATAAATTGGCGAAACAGAGTGACTTTCTCTTGCTTTTGCAGAAATATTTAAGCATATATTTATTTAATATTGAAGTTTCTCTTGCTAGATGTTTTTTGATTGAAATTTTAACATTAAGATGAGAAATGGATATCCAACAATTAGGTCTGTCATTTCTTTCTCTGCATAGACATCCTGTATGTGAAATAGCTTTTGATGTGGATTAAAAAGCTTTATTACTCACGTGTGAAGAGCCTTTTCATGCAGATGGGTCTGTGTGTGTTGCAGAGCTGAAGGAGAGTCTCTCCAGGATGGGCTCCGACCTGAAGCACGGGTTTATCAGCTCCCTCAGGAGCGCCTGGCAGACCCTCAACGAGTTTGCTCGCGCTCACACCGGGTCTGCCCAGCTTCAGGCCGAGCTGGCCATGGTAGCCAATCAAATCGAAGAGCAGGAGAAGCAAGCGCAGGAGGGTGAGTTCCTCCGATTTGTGACTCTTCAGTCAAGTTATTTCTGTGCTATTTGAGATTTTATATATATATTTTTTTAAGCTCCATTCTGGTTTCTCGCAGAGCATAAGATCCCAGAGAGTCCGGAGCCACAAAGAGAAGAGGACCCTCATGTGAAGATCGGGATGCTGAACGGAGGGAATCGCATCGACTACGTCCTGCAGGAGAAGCCCATTGAGAGTTTCAACGAGTACCTGTTTGCCCTCCAGAGCCACCTCTGCTACTGGTACAGAGAACTTAATTTCATCCATCCACTGCACGTTCACATGTTAACAATAGTTTAAAACTCAGTCCCTCCCCTAATTTGCAACTATGAGTAGTCGATTAATCAATTGACGGTAAATTAATTGGCTACTATTTTGACGATCAATTCGTCGTGAAAGTTACTGTTCAAGCAAAAATGCCGCAAATGTAACGGTCCCAGCTTGCTGCTTTTTCCTGTTTTATTTTATAATAAACTAAATTTCTTCAGGACTGAATTCACTCATAAAATGTCTGTAGCTCAACCACAGGTAAGGCCTTTATTTTAACACCTGTTTTGTTGTGTAGGGAATCTGAAGACACTGCGCTGCTTCTCCTCAAAGAGATCTACAGGACCATGGGGATCCAGCCAGAACACATAGCACATTAATCCAATACCTGAGATGAAAATAAGCCTGTCTGAAATGTTCAAATTAGGTTTCTTTCACGTCATTTCTCCTGGAATCTGATTATGCTTTATCCTCTTTTATTCTGTATTCATGTAGTTTATTGTATACAGATGAATAATACAATTGTATTATGCCATTTGTCTTAAATTAAGAAACATGCAAATGTGCTTGTAGATTCAAAGACACTTGACGAGTTTGATATTAGAATTTTATAGTAGAAATGATGGAACTGGTCAAGTTTACTGAAAATATGTACCATCAAATGCTAACAGCAGAAATGACACAGCAGCAGTTACTGCAGCCTTCTGTAAGTTTTATTTCATGGCCAAATAAATGCCGATAAATCATTTCCTTGCACAGGTTCTTTCTGTTTGAATTGTACTGCTGAGGAAGACATGTACCATTTGTCCTGCAGGGTGAGGACACTAACACCATCTACAAAAAGCTGTAATATTACCAAAAACATTGATTCAAAAATAATTACAGCACAGAATGAGATGCAAGAAGAACCTGCTTTCACTGTGAGAAAAAGAAAGCACTTCTTGCCTGCTCTGTCGAGTTCTGACAGCTGTACTCAACGTTACGCCTCCAACCTCTGAACTGTTGAGCTGTAACATCCGTTCTCATTGCGAGATGGAATTAAATGATCAGGCCAACAGCTTCAAAACCATCACTTCAAGTCTGTCGGCACGTACGACAAACGTATTCCAACTCGCATGTATGAAACAAAGAAATGTTAGAAAAGTATTTACAGGAGCTGTTAACATTCAATCTCTGTTCAGTATTAGGAATCATAGTGCTGCGAGTGCTTCTCACCGGGCATAAATGACAAATCAATATTATTTAGACAAATAATACTGGTCCACATAGACCTGATATCATAGTGCGGCATGCTATAAGCACATCTTTGCTCCTGGCTCTTTAACTATTTGATCAACATGCTTCTCTGTTAAACTGATCACTTGGAAGCAAAGGAAGATAGTGACTGACTCATGTAAAACAAAAACAAACAAAAAGGTCCCTTTTTCCCCCCGAATCAACATATAAATATAACAGAAGAGTATGGCTCATACACAACTGCCTAGAAAAAGATGAAAGATTGTAAATTGCTTTGATCTTCAACTTGGACACAGCTGGGAATCCGAAACCTATTGGTTATTGCACTTTTTTAAACTTCCATTTTAAGAAAGTGCAACTTGTTATTTTTCCTTTTGTCACCAGTAAATAAATAGCTATATAGCTGGACTTGTTTACCCTTTTCTGACTGCTTTTTCTCCTATTAAAAAGCCACTGACTCTACATTGGTGGTTGGTTGCATTTGATCTTGTTTGACACCTTTTTGGAACGCAGGCATCATCTGAAATCCACCAGCTCAGCTCACATTCAGCAGCGAAACTAGCTGCAAGTCAGGTGCCGTGTTTGAAGCAGGTCAGATGGCTCCATGAGGAGTTATGTTTCCCAAGATAATAACGGCATGCTTACTGAATGGATTTCAATGCGTAGAGCACAATGTCAAACTAAACCCAAAAGATATATTACACGTGGAGGTTTTCCTTCAGCAGGTTAAATATTACCTGTTTGATTCTGCTGTAGCTGTATGTTGCGACGGTTCACATTGATCAATGCTTGTATTTGTACATTCGTCTACAGCTGTGCGGTGAACTGCAGAAGGGTCCGTGTAAACATGTCTGCTGTGGTGCCTTAATAAAGTCAGCACCTCGCAGTCTTAACGTTGGAATGACGCTGGGTTCGCAGAGGCTTCCTCAGTCCTCCGCTTTGCTCGGAGTCTTGAAGGCCTGCTTGCGGAGGTGAGCCTCAATCTCCTCACGGAAAACCAACATGCCCAGGTGAGAGTGGGAGGCCTCGTTCATGGCTTTTGACTGGATGCACATGCGGTACTGCTCCGGCGTCAGCTCGTCCGCACACTGCTTCTCGTGCCACAGGTGGAAAAGACCGGACACTGGTGTCCGGATCACTATCAGGTCGCTCCGAAGGTACTTCCTGTACAAGTGGACGTCTTCCACACCCCAGCCTTTGACTTCAAGATCGAACCCACCTGGAGGAATAGAATCCATGTTCGAGATGTCATGTACCATTATCAGATGTTTAAGAGAGTATTTCATATTAATCAGAGGAAGTGATCAGTGCTTACCAATGTTAAGGAAATCTGAGCGATACTGACACGTCATTCCAAAGCCAAAATCTCTCCAGAATCCAGCATCTTTTTTGTGAATCTATTTGAAAAGAGAAGTTTTAATTACAAAAAACAACAACAAGGTAACGCTGCATATTTGGATGAACTTAAATTAAAAGTCCCCTTCCACTCAAATCGTGTTTTGCTTATCGTTCACTTCACTTGGGACGTTTGAGCTCCACTGTGCAGAGTTATGGACACCCATCTGCTGGAGGGGGAACGCTTCTCTGCGCTCGCCTTAAATCTGAGTTTAAGACGTGCACGTAGAGCAGGACGAGTTTGGAAGCCGATTATGGTCCAGAATGCAACTTGCGTGTAATGTGGAAAGTTAAACCTCCAGACTTTACAGTGAGGCAGGAGGCATCTTGCATCCAGTAGTTAATCTCTTGAAATGAACAATATTTGCACATTTTAACTAGGTAGTTGAGGCCATTTTAAATGTCTTAAAACACATCTGGAGGGGATCGTGAAATATTCTACAAATACTATTTAGTGCTAAACGTGAACTTCCTTACCAGTTGGAGTTCAGTGGGTGGAGCCAGCTCCAAATTTCCATAGACTATGGCAGGATTGTACAGACTGAACACCACTGGATAGAAGACTTTCTTATCTACAAAACAAATAGTTAAGAACAACTTTAGTGACACTGAAAGTGTGAAAAGCTCAGAGGCTATTAATCCAGCGAATCTGAGCAACACGTAAAAACCTACTTGGAGCAGCGTGGAGACGACAGGTGTTGAGGAACTCCAGTGTAAAGTGGATGTCAACGTCACAAAAAAACATTAAGACGTCGCCTTTCTTCCAGGCGTGGGCGCCGATATCCAGACCCCGACCTCGAGAAAACTCCTCGTCCACCGAGATGAGGGTGTAATTGGAGAAGCTCTCCTCACTGAAAAACACCATAAATGCAGCAGATTTAAACTCCCACGACACATTAGCCACAAATCTAGCAAAAGCGTATCTGTGTCTCGTTCTCAGGGAAAGGACAAACCTTGACAGTTTTTCCAAAGATGACTTCACCTCCTCTAGACCTTCCTGCCCAAAATAAACCACCGTGAGATGTACTCGTCTGTCCTGCTGTATGCACACCTCCCTAAAAACATATATTGTGAATGTTTCAAATGAATTACAACAACACTAAGGCTGTATCTTAATCACACAGCAATGATGAAAACCAGGCCAACATGTTGGGTTTCTGGTTCATTCTCACCTGAAGTTGTGTAAGAACTGTGCAAACGTTTCTACTCTGCCTGCCAGCGGCACGATGATGTTAATAATCATTCCTGATGTTTCTACAGATGTGCTCCTGACTTTCATTAAGGGACCGAAAGGCCTGAAAAGCGTGACATGGCGGAAGCTGCTGGAATCCTCTTTGGCAAAGAAGAGCTCGTACAGTGTCCCTTTGTCTCGCTCTGTTCTGTAGAGTCCTGGGAAATGAAAGAACATGACAATCAATGCTTCGCTGAGAAAACACAGTCAACGCGTCGGTCAGAGTCACCGCTAGTCTGCTGTCAGGTGGTGTAAATCTTACCTTCTGAAAAGTGACCCTCCGCGTACGTTTGTCTCTGCATCGGCATGTCTTCCTCCACGCCGTCCTCGTCCTCAGGGTTGTTGATGATGTCCAGCGCTGCCTCGATGACCTCCACCAGCTCGTCCCTGCGGTCTTTGCGCACAGGTTTCTCCTCTGGGTGCCGCGTCAGCCCCATCTCCAGCTGGTACACCTTGGACGAGGTGAAACTCTCAAAGGGCACCAGGGCGTACTCGCTGGGCAGGCGTGCCCCTGTGTTGACCTCAGCCTTGTCAATCTGAGAGTGCAGGTACTCCAGCAGATCTCCCGGCTCTTGGTCTTTAGTCTCGGCCAGGCCCTGCGCCCCGGGGAGCTCCTTCTTGTCCTGCAGGAGCTTTAGCTTCTCACTCATTTCCTGCAGCTCCTGCTTGAGCTGGGAAATCTGGCGCTTGAGACTGGCAGCACGGTTTAGGTGGCGCTCCTCCTGTTCTTGCAGCAGGGCCTGGTAGTACTCCTTCCCGTAGGTCTCGCCCGTTAGGCCGGGCAGGACCAGGCTGGCGTCTGCTGGAGGGGTGCACTCCAGCAGGTATGCGAACAGCAGCAGCACCAGCAGCAGGAAGAGGCCCAGGAAGAGCCAGCGGACCCGGCCCTGGAACGGCAGCCCACGCCTGGGCATCACGCTCGCATACAAGCTACTGCTGGCAGGTCCGCATTCCCTTTCCCCCCTGATCACATTACTAAGAATATGCTTCTGCACATCATCTCAGAGGTTTGGAAGGGCGGTTCATTTTCCTGTCAAGGTCTTGTTTCTTGGCTTCAACCTATCAGTGCCTTAACACATTTGTCCTGTGTAAAGCCATGCGATGATCACCTGGGGAAGATCACAGAAATACACAATAAGATCTTTCACTACACAGGGAGCCATTTGTAAAAGACCGAGTAGTTCTGGTTCGGATTAAAGCAGATAATCAGACAATAACACTTGATAATACAGCCTTAGTAATTAACCAACCAGCCAGTAACAGTTTCATTCACTCAATGGTAAAACATTGTTCCTGTAACAACATCTTCAATATGTGTACAAAGAGTTTACACTTGAAAGATTTCATTGAAACCTGAAGAAAGGGGGAACTGGCTTCACCTGGAGAGCTAGCACACGGCAGCTAACAGCGGCTAACAGCAGCACAGAAGAAAAGTGGATTGCCATCTCCACAGCAAGTAACCGAAGACTGACTTCCGGTTTAACTGCGTCCTATTCAAAATAAAAGCATGACACTCGCCAGAACAGCGATGCATTTAACTGTAGATGCAAAGAGGGACGTCGTGGAATGAAAGGATTCACAACGGGGGCAAAATACTTTTAAACAGTCACAGTATTTAAGGGTGTTTAGCCGTAATCTTGTGGTTTATAGGCTTCAGAGATCTCACACCAGACACTCGCCAGTCATTTACAGATCTGTGCTCTGAACGGCGTCTTCAGTTCTGATGTCAGGCAAGGAATCCTCAGTATGTAGCCTTGTGGAGCTTCTCCACCTCCTCCCATCCACCACATACCGCACACAAGTTGTCTCTTGAAGGTCACACAGTCAAACCTACAGCTCCAGCCCTTCAGCACACAAAGAAAACGCTGTTTTTCTATCCTGACACTCAGTGTTCACCTGGACCCACCACGGCCGCAAATCACTTTCACTGCGGCTTTAATGAAAACCAGCAGGGCTCGGAGTCGACAGGGGCCAGAGCTGGAAACCACGGATTTAACATTTCAAAAGACTACAGGAGATATCAAACTATTTCTTTGCAGCTTGATGGAACAGAGGTATTTTCAATAGGGGCCAGTCTGCTGATGACGTCTCAAGGTTTCATGTCGCAAAAGAGGAGCCAGTAACAAACCCTGTACTCTGAGAACTGTTTGTTTGACTATTTCTATGCAGAATTTAACTGAGCCGCTCCACAACCCCCGAAAAGGAAGTCATATTCTGCGGCACGTGTACATTTGTCCCAGAGTATAGTCCCGCAAACAGAGACAGGCATTAAGCTCACAGAGTGGAGGGTTCAAAGCCCGGCTTGCGTGTCAGGACTGACTGTAACCCACAGAACTAACTGCATGTTCATCCTGAACCTCCTGGGAGGATTTTGTCCGTGACATTAGACATCAGGCTCTGCAGCTTTTAAAGGCAAACAGAAGGCAGGATCTGCTCATTCAACATGCATCTCGGTTTGTGTGGAAGCCCCCTCTTTACAGACTACGTTCTAGATTTGTCTTATCTTTGACTTCTGTCCAGCCACCAAGGACAACGATGAAGCTAAATGCAACAAGGGCATCAACTGACTTCATTGCAGTACAAGATGTCATCGCCTTGGTATGAGTACATCCTATTTTGGTGGCAGTGCACTAAGAGACCACAGTCAAACATCAACAGGGACTCATATAATCCAGTAGATTTACTTAATTGAGTGTATTGTGTTCACAGTAAGACATTCTGCCTGATATATGTCATTAAACGATCTGATTTGGTTACTTTTGTGTATTAATTGGATGTAAGTACAACTGTACAGTGAGTTTTAATGCACATATTGTGGCGATGAACAAAATGTGGTGTACTGGCCATTGGTCTGAAATATTAAGTTGTTTTGTAGCCACTCAGCACTCTGCTCTATTAAGGGGGACATTTGTCCAAATTTCAGCACCTTCCGTACCTCTGACAAAGTAAGTGTGCACTTACTTGGAAAAATCGAAACCGGATATTAACAAGGTTCAGCAGTTAGCTTAACGGTGTTCCGCGCTTCACTATACGCTTTCGGGTTATTTTTTTATCTGTTAATAGCCTGCTTAGCAGTAATAATAGCGTAAAACCCACTACTTACCTAATTCCGTCTTTGTCCATTCCTGCCTGCGCTTACAGCCGTGGGTTTAGCATAAAACCAGCAGCAGCCTTGTGTTGCAAAATGCCACGGAGCAAAGAGAGAAGAGTGGGTCACAGTCTACTTCCGGGCAAAAACTAACCAATGGGAGCTTGTCTGACGAGTGACGTCATCAAACACGCTGGAACTCTTAATAATAACGTTTTCATTATTGATAAAACATTATTATTGCTGCATTCTGAAAAATAATATATTCAATATTATATTTTAATTTCTCTTGTTTTTACTAATACATGCACCGTGAACATAAACTAAATTCAATATACTGTGTTTCTTGTAAATATCAATTACAAGATTAATTTAATCATTAATGAATTTCACGACAATTTAATTTCTTTTTTACCTTCTTTAACTACATTGTTTTGGTCCTGTTTTGTATTTGTCTGTCCTAACTGGTAAAACAAACCTCTTCTCTGTGATGACTAGCTGACAACTCTGAATTGAATAACCACTGTGGACTGTAACTGGAGACGGATCATTTGTTTAATGTTCAAACATGGGATCTGTTATCACTATGGTGCATAAAGTAAACCAGGAAATGTTCCCATGAGGTTCTATTTTAAGTCACTAGTTATTCCTAATTTCCTTTATTAATCCCCATTAAGGGCGGCAGGACTCATTCTGGGAAAAGCACTGACACACAATGGACAGGTCAACAGTCTGTCACGGAGCTATTTTAATCAATACATGAATCAATAATAATTTGTAATAATACTTTTCTTTCTTTTTTCTTTCCTTTCTGACATATACTGATAGTGTCACAAAGTGTGAAAATTAAGAGAGACCTGTTGTTGGCGCATCAAAACTACAGAGCGTGGTCAAAATCCTAATAATCGTAATAATGGAAGAGTTGATGGATTGTATGTTTTGTCATATATATTTGAATTGTACAAGAATCCTACATCCTAGAATCAATTTCTCATCCCAATTGTGATGCCGACCTACAAAAGGCATCTTCGATCAAAACGTAACCTACATTTCTTTGTCATAAACAATATATTCTATTAAATGTTGTGCTTAAATTACAGAGAAATTCCACTGAAACACAAATCTCTCAAGACGAAGACCTTTATCATCATATTTGCTTACAGCCAAAACAAGAGTGAGGCAGAGTTGAGACTCAGTGGAAATGGAAAAGGCACACAAACTTTGCATCATTCCGCAACATTGAATCTTTCCACATGAAGTGGCTTCTGTGGACAAATGCTTCCCAGGATACTACTGCAAATATTTAATAATAATCTAGAAATAAACATTTCTCAAGACTAGAGTGTATAATGAACAAGTCAGGTCTGGAGTTGAACTGAGGCAAAGCATTATATTGTAATGTTATAAAAATGAATAAATAAGCTGCATTTTGTACATTCTCAAACAAAATGATCAACATTTAAGTAATCACATACAGAAGCTTACTTCTGTTCTTAGAGACAAGAGGTGAACAGATGAACTGCACATTTTTAATGTTTATTAATAATTGGAACATAATCAAATAATAACATAACAATGATAACACTCATTAGTTTACATAATCATACTTTTTCCACACAGATTGCCATTACAGTGAATCAAAAAGTGAACTGTAGTCTGACACGGGACATGCTCACAATCTACATTAAGTCTCATGTCCTTACACTGGAGTAACACTCGCTAGTTGACCTTTATCATGTAAAAAACAAAAAACAAAACAAGAATAAAAGGGAGAAAACTGTTCACTGAACATGTCTGCATTGCTTTTCTTTGGCAAGAACAGTTTTGAAACATCTTGTGGGAGAAACACAAAATGGGCCTTTGACATTTCGAGGAGCACAATCCTCTAAAGTAGAAACTTTACATTTTCAGAACAAGGTCAGCATTTTGCTTTTGTCCACTCAATCCCAGCTGTCTATAACAGGCGATGGTAAAGATGTCCCCTTTAATTCCTGGGCTGGAATAAGATCTTCACAGTCACACATTAATAATTGGAGGCTATTGTAGAAGCGATACAGGCACTTAAAAGACATCGACACTGGCATACAATCTGGTACAATAGTCATGCAGTGGTACAACTTGGCCAACATGACCCGTGAGGTAACAATTAACATACTGAAGAGCTGAAGGAAGCGTGGTCTATATTGATCCAGCTGCTGCAGCAGCAAAAATACCCCAGTTTTAAACGTTGAATACCCGTGCAACAGAAATAAAAGGGAACCAACTTTAGCATCAGATTGTATATGTACAGTCTTATAGAAATATACACATCTACCAATTAGTCATCTTTTCTACAGTGGTGGTTTGTCTTTAGCTATCAAGCTTGTCCACAGCTTTTGCGGGTGAAGGCAAAGCCATCCAGTTTGCATAAACACTATCATTGGCATATCTTGTAAAGACTGGATTAGTGGCATCATGTCTGTTGAGCGGTACCGGGCTCTTCTCGGGCCAGTTCGGGTATGACATGCCTAAAAACGAGAACATATCATTTTTCTGCACTCAGTGAAATATAAACAGCGTGCAGACAGTAAGGCTCTTAAAAATCAAACTCTGTAGTGGCTGTCTCTGATACAAGTCCTGATCTGACTCTCAGAGGTGTAAAGTTATGGCTTTGTATTATGCTACTTTAAGTGAAATGTCATCTCGATTATTATTTATTGTTTTTTCTGTAACATACAAAGGCTATAATGTTGCTCGTGCCCCTATGCTTGACCTATGGCTGCCCTCCTGTAACTGCAGATCGCCAAAAGTAACTAGTCCTACATGCTCTTTGCTTTTAATCAGTCACCTGAGAGTTGCATTCAAAAGCCTTACTGTTTCTCTGTTCAGCATTGTGAAATCATGATAGATGAATAGCTAATATACATTAGAAAGACAGGAAATGTAAGACAATCTGGAATTTTAAAAACACAGTGAGTGATTGATTGAGCGAGGACCTGTTTCAAATGTTACACACGGTTTCTTCCAATGCCAACAACTAATGAAATGATGACAGCGGAAATGTGATGGCGTGAGCAAATTAAGTATGTACAAATACAATGCAGATGGCGCATGAGTATGAGCGGTGCCATATAAATTAGAAGGAGGGGTATATTCAATATTTACAAATGTAGCATTTTTGCTCAGCATTCATGTACATTAGAAGCAGGTCCAAGTAAAACAAAACAGTCAAGACACAAGATCTTTTTTCACTGAGTCTCGCATTTACGATGAAATGGGAGATATGTCAGCATTAATCAGCAAAAGGCATGCCTAGGTCACAGTCACACACACTTGACTACGGAAAAGCCAATCACAACTTGCCAAAAAAGAGAGCTTGTGTTGTGTGTCCTGTTTCTAAAATCTAGTAAATGCGTGGGAGATTCTACCATAGAGCTTGTTTTCAATCCATGTGGAGGGGAGGGTTCGAGGGAGAGGGGCGTTATTACAGTCCACTAGTGGTGTGTCCTCTTCGGAGAGGGCGTCGTCGTACAGCAGGGCATCAGCTGGCGTGGATGCAGCCAGGTCCAGGTAATCCTGACAAGAGCAGATGAAGGCGTGGTTAGGCTGGTCACTCAGCGTGCCGCCTGCTAAAGGTCAGACGCATGCAGTGAGTGCAGTGACGTCTACTGACAACGATCACGGGGACATTTGTGCAAAACACTTTCTACTAATTAAATCAAGTGACATGCCCACAAGCTGTTTTTAAGAACAGTCAAGAACTAGCCTGTTGTATTCTGGGATGTCTGCATTCTCTTGACCTAAAACGCTCTACAATTTAGCCTCACTTCAGCAGCAGGAGCCTGACTGCTCTGTGATTACGCTGCCCAAGACCACATTTTAGGATTGCTTTCCAAATACTTATTATGGTATCTAAAACGTTTGGGAAGGGTGAAAGAACAGTGAAACAGTGCACACGTTGTCCAGCAGGAATGGCTGCTGGATTTCGGGCCAGCTGCAAATCCAAAGGGAGCAGAAAGAAAACAACTTTAACATCTGACTGTCAGATCTCAATGATGGAGGGCAGAAGCTTTGTCAAAATTGCGCCAGTAATGCACAAAAAGAGGCCCATTAATAGCTTCTCCTCACTTCTTTCCTGTGGAAGAATATGACTAACTTATTATAATGTATCGTATAGCTTCACCATACCCGACTTTTCACCATCATCTTTTCCAGTTCTTTGCTGATGTCTGAGAATGTCTGCCTCTTGTCCGGTTCTTGTTTCCAGCATCGCAGCATGAGGTTATACCTGCAGAGGAAAAAGTTTTAAAGTGGGTGAAATAACTATCATTTAATCCTCCCAACAGTTATTTTTCACAGCTGGCCGCCTTAATGTGGCAGAGGGGAGTTATTGCACTCAGGAGAAATGAGGAGACGCTGTAGAGTAACAGAGTGTAGCTCACATTTCCTCCGAGCAGTTCTCCGGTCTCTCCATCCTGTAGCCAGTCTTGAGCAGGTTGAAGAGGCGTTCAGGAGCGATACCTGGGTATGGATTTCCTCCCAGTGTCACTATCTCCCACAACAGAACACCAAAGGACCAGCTGGAAACAAAAACAGGAGCTCATAAGAATATTTCAATAAATAGAGAATGGAATCATCTGTGTAATTGCTTAAAGGAATAGTTGTTGGGAAATACTCTTATTTGCTTTCTAGCTGAGAGTTGGATGTGAAGCTCGATACCGTCCTAGTATCAGTATCATAACAGCTAATAAAAGTAATAAAAAATAAATACCAACTAACTCTAATTTGATTAATCCATACAAAACCGAAGCGTAAAAAGAACACAGTGCGGGTTATGTGGTGTACTATATCTTGGCTGGGAGGATTGACTTTTCGTAAAACTCCCAAAATACTACATTCTGGGAGCGCAATGCTCTAGTGGGGTAATAGGGTA